>CAUYTI010096012.1:0-10730 GCA_963575145.1 Galago senegalensis | reverse complement strand
GCTGTGATGCCATAGCACTCTACCCAGGGTGACAGCTTGAGTCTCTGTCTCAAAAAAATAATAATAATAATAAATAAATAAATCCTAGTTATCAAGCTCTTGTCCAATTCATAATATGCAAGTATCTTTTCCCATTCTGATGGTTGTCTATTTGCTTTCGTTGTTGTCTCCTTAGCTGTACAGAAGCTTTTCAGTTTAAGTAAGTCCTATTTGTTTAATTTTGTTGTTGTTGCAATTGCCACAAAAGTCTTCTTCATAATGTCTTTTCCCCAAGTCGATAGCTTCAAGTGTTTTCCCCACACTTTCTTCAAGGATATTTATTGTTTCATGCCTTAGATTTAGATATTTTATCCATCTTGAATCAATTTTAGTGAGTGGAGAAAGTGCGAGTCTAGTTTCAGTCTTTTACATGTCATCAAGTTCTCCCAGCACCATTTGTTGAATAGGGATTCTTTCCCCCATGTATGTTCTTGTTTGTTTGGTTTATCAACGATCAGGCTGTACAATATTAGTTTCATGTCATGGTTTTCTATTTGGTTCCAGATGTCTATATCTCTATTTTTTTGTGCCAATATCATGCCATTTTGATCAGTATGGCCTTGTAGTACAACCTAAAGTCTGGTAGGCTGATGCCCCCAGCTTTGTTTTTATTACTAAGAATTGCTTGGCTATACAAAGTTTTTTCTGGTTCCATACAAAACAAAAGATTATTTTTCCCAAATCTTGAAAGTATGATGTTAGTATTTTAATGAGGATTGCATCAAATCTGTAGATTGCTTTGAGAAGCATAGACATTTTGACAATGTTGATTTTTCCCAGCCATGAACATGGTATGTTCTTCCATTTGTTAATATCTTCTGCTATTTCTTTTCTTAGAGTTTCGTAATTTTCTTTATACAGATCCTTCACCTCTTTTGTTAGGTATATTCCTAGATATTTCATTTTCTTTGAAGCTACTGTGAAGGGAGTTGTGTCCTTGATTAGCTTCTCATCTTGGCTGTTATTGGCATATACAAAGGCTACTGATTTGTGGACATTAATTTTATATCCTGAGATGTTAGTGTATTTTTTCATCTAGGAGTCTTGTGGTTGGGTCTCTGGGGTTCTCTAAGTATAAGATCATATCGTTGGCTCGGCGCCTATAGCTCAACCGGCTAAGGCACCAGCCACGTACACCTAAAGTGGCGGGTTCGAATCCCCAGCCCGGACCCGCTAAACAACAATGACAGCTGCAACCAAAAAATAGCTGGGCGTTGTGACGGGTGCCTGTGGTCCCAGCTACTTGGGAGGCGGAGGCAAGAGACTTGCTTGAGCCCAGGAGTTGGAGGTTGCTGTGAGCTGTAATGCCACAGCACTCTACCCAGGGGGACAGCTTGAGGCTCTGTCTCAAAAAAAAAAAACCAAAAACCTGCACATAGTCTGACCCACAGGAAACCTCTAAGGCTCTCTAAAATCTTGGTCTCTAAGCAAACATGCAACCCTGGCAAGACTTCCAAAGACACTGGCCCCATTCAAGCTCTCAAAGAGGCCCTGCCTGTGCCAAGCAGGTTGTGGGTGGAAAGGAGAAGATGCGGTCACTTCTCTCCACTGATAGGTGAACAAAAACCAGAGTAAGATTAGGGCTATAATGGAATAAGCTGCTAGTGGGGTCAGGGAAGGCTTCCTGGAGGAGGTAGTAACTACAAGATCATCAAGTTCTCTCCCTGGGTCTAAGCCTTACTTGAAAAGCCATTTTCCAAATGTTCAGTCTCCCCTTCCACCAGTTGCTTGCTGGCTTTCTGTGTTTCAGCCACACCAAGTTCTCAAGAAGGACTGGGTTCTCTCTGGCTTCCATGGCTGTGCACTTGCAGGCTTCTTTTCCTTTACAGGGAAAACTCTTATGCAACCTTCAGAACCCAGGTTAGTAGAAACATCTTCCAGGAAGCCTTCTTTGACAACCTTCTTCTCCATGAGTAAGGTGCTTGTTTAGTTGTGTTTTTGGTTTCCCCATACATCCTCCTCAAGCTGCAGTTCCAGTTGGAGAATGTACCTGTTAACACATCTGTTTGCCTCTCCAGATGGTGAGCTCTTTTGATTCGGGGGCTACGTCATGGCTTTGCATTGTTGGTGCGAGGCCTAGTGCTGGGGCTGAGCAGTACTTAATATGCCTCTGTGGCATTTGAGAGGACAGCTACATGATACACAGCATGTCCATGTATACAGTGCTTTCTCCCTACTCTCTCCTTTGACACTGGCCACCCCCCAGTGGACAGGCAGGGCAGGAGTGATATGAACCTGACATAAGCTGAGCACAATGCCAGGCACTGGCAAGGGACATTTATGTGGGCTTTAATCATCTGTGATTTTTAGTGCCTGGCTCACAAAATGTTTGGTAGATTCAGCTGTGCTTCTGAGAACTCAGGAAAATTGCCCAAGGACATGCAATTTAAATAAACAGTTTTATGGGCTTTATTATAACCAGGCCTTGACATCATTTTGTTCCTAGTCCAGTCCACTGGCATGCCCTGGCAGATTAAAAAAAAAAAAATCCTACTTCCTAGTCCATGCTTGTGGCTCAAAGGAGTGGGGCGCCAGCCCCATAGGCTGGAGGAGGCAGGTTCAAACCCAGTCCCTGCCAAAAACTGCAAAACAAACAAACAAACAAACAAACAAATCCCACTTCCATGGCTATTGGCCTGTTTTCTGTGGGCTCTGCCATATGGGTCAACCTCGCCTATCCTCACTGCATTGCTTTTATTATCCCATCTGAGACATTTATTTTTAGTATTTAGAACCAGAAAATTTTCCTTTCATGAAGAATCAATCACATGACAAGAATAAAATGACCTTTTATCACATAACAAGAATAAAATGACCTCTTTGTGTTTCCCTTTTCCCTCTAACTGCCAGGAAGCTCAGACACAAGTATTAATAATTATAGCAACAGGTTGGGCATGGTAGCTCATGCCTATAATCCAAGCACTCTGAGAGCCAAACCAGGAGGATTTCTTGAGCTCAGGAGTTGGAGGTTGCTGTGAGCTGTGACATCATGGTACTCTACCCAGGGCAACAGCTTGAGGCTCTGTCTCAAAAAAAAAAAAAAAAAAATTCTATTTGGTTTAAGATGTTGTTGTTTTCTGTAATCTTAGCACTCTGGGAGGCGTAGGCAGGTGGATTGCCTGAGCTTAGGAGTTCGAGATCAGTCTGAGCAAGAGTGAGACCCTGCTTCTGGAAAAATAGCCAGGCAGGCTCAGCGCCCATAGCTCAGTGAGTAGGGTGCTGGCCACATACACTGAGGCTGGCAGGTTTGAGCCTGGCCCAGGCCTGCTAAAAAACAATGACAACTGCAACAAAAAAATAGCCAGGAGTTGTGGTGGGCACCTGTAGTCCCAGGTACTTGGAAGGCTGAGGAAAGAGAATCACTTAAGCCCAAGAGTTTGAGGTTGCTGTGAGCTGTGATGCCATAGCATTCTAACAAGGGTGAAACAGTGAGACTCTGTCTCAAAAAAAAAAAATAGCCAGACATCGTGTCGGGTGCCTGTAGTCCCAGCTACTCAGTAGGCTAAGGCAAGACAGAATCACTTGAGCCCCTGAGTTTGAGGTTGCTGTGAGACATGACACCAGGGCACTCTACCAAGGGTAACAAAATGTGACTCTGTCTCAAAAAAAAAAAAAAAATCTGTTATTTTGCATCTTGGTTGGTGCCTGAATTTATATCCTACCTGGCACTTTACCTCAGGGATTCAGGTTAGCATTTTTGATTGCCCTAATGAGAGGGGGTGAGTGCTAAGACTAGAGGTGCTGAATATCCTACAAGGCACAGGACAGCCCTCCACAACCAAAAATGATCTGGTCCAAAATATCAGTCCTGCTGCTGTTTTTCTGCTCTACCTTCTCTGGGAGCTAGTATTCCTATCCTTAAAATGGGTACTATTGAGCCATCATATTTTTCATAAAGACCCAGCAAGTTGACAGACATGATCCTACTTTCAGGAAAGGAGACAGTCCTGCAAAGACAGTCATGAAGTCTTTATTATTGCGATTAAGTTAAGATGGAAGCCCCAGCAGAGGTGAAGCAGTGTGCTAGTTTGCATCCAAGGTGAGACAATGAAAACTCCACAGGAGGAGGCGCCAGGGTAAGCCTGAGGGTTTGAAGGGGCCTGGCTCAGAGGGGACTGGGCTTGGCCTTGGAAGTGTGGCACAAGGCAGGCAGGGCCAGCAGGAGCTCTGCCAGCTGCCTCAGTCCAGAGGAAGCAGGGAGGGGATAGGAAAGTCCTGGAGACAGAGGGGTATTGGGCCATGCAGTGGACAGTCCTTGCTGCCTGTGGAGCTCACCCTGTCCCCACTACTTCCTGCTTTGTCTAGGGCCCCCACTCTCTCTCACACAATCATTTCCTCAGCTCCCCATGCCCCCTTCCCCCAGACACACACACACTCTCTCTCTCCTCCTCTCCCCTCCCAACCCTATGGCCTCACCCCCACCACACACTCTCACTAATTCCAAGCTTGAGGGATGGGGCACGGTCAGGGGAAGCTGCAAGGCTGGTGCCACTGGTAGGGTGGGGAGCTGAGAGTACCTGGGCGTTCTGTAGGGAAATGGCGGAGCCAGAGGCTCAGGACGGGCAGAGGCAGCCGTGCCTGACTCCAGGTGAAGGGCCAGAATGCTGAGTGGCACAAAGGCACTGGGAGTCGGGGAAGATGTCCCCCGAGCTGGGTGGGTAGGCATGGGGTGAGTTGGCTTGACATGAAAAGCAAACTCTGGACCAGCAGCAGCAATTCATGAAAGTACCCAGGTGGCTCCCCTCCACAGCCAGGGTCTTCCCAGAGCCCTGGGGGCCTGTGCGGAGGGCCCGGGCAGCGGAGGGATGTCCTGAAGGACCAAGAAGAGGTCGTACTCCCTCTGCCTCGAGGGTCTCCAGGCTGGGCGGCCAGGGGAGGGCACCCAGTGTCTGCCGCCCAACATCCCCGCACGAAGTCTCAGACCTCAGGGCCGCCGAAGGCAAGGTTGTCCCGCACCATCAGCGTCTTGCGGAGGTCGCGGTCCACCAGGGGGCGCTGCATGCGCCACTTGTGCGCCTCCTGCAGGCCCGGCTCGAAGTAGTAGATGCAGGCGCCGAAGCCCACCAGGATGAGGACAGAGATGACCAGGTAGACAGGCACGAACCAGTCCAGGAAGTGCGGCATCGCGGTGGCCTTGGCTGCCGAGACACAGGCCGTGAGGGCCAATGGAGGTGCCCTTAAGTTCCCCCAACCCAGATGGAGTCCTGCAGGTTTCACAGAGCTAGGGCCCCAAGGAGACTGAGGCCAGGAGAGTGGGGAGCTGGGCTGTGGCTGTGGCTGATTAGGGCCTTATTATGGTGATTCAGCAACTCAGGCCTCCTGACCAACACGGAGCTGTCCCCATCACACGAAGATACAGCTCCTACTTGCCTTTTAAGAAGGAGACTTACAGCCAAGAGCCACTCTGGCTCTGTCTCTCTCCAGGGTGCCCTTGGGCAAGTTGTCTAAGTATTCAGGGCCCCAGCTTCCTCCCCTGTGGAAGAAAGACAGCCTCAACACAGGTCCTAGTGAGGATTCAGTGAGGTAACTAATCCCTGGATGGGCCATTGCAGGGCACTCAGTGAAGGGGTGGCAATGCCTCTAGCTTAGGGTGACCAGACGTCCACTTTTGAACAATTTGTGCCACGCGCGTCCCGGGGCGTTTTAAAAAGTCCCGATTTTTGGAAAGAATGCACTAACGGCCGGAGAACAGGAAGGGAATATACGGTTTTCGGCTGCCACGTGGCTATTTCGGCAGAATATGAGTTTTATATTATTTTTGTTGATTTTATAATGTTAAAATGTAATAATAACAAATAATTATTGAGAAGTGATTATCGAGAACTGCTTATCAACGTTTGCATTGTTGTCAGGCCCTGCCCCACCCCCGCTCCGCCCCCACCCCACCGGCCTTGTCGTCCCGCTTTACAAATGTTAAAATCTGGTCACCCTACTCTAGCTCCCCTGTGTCCCTGAGCCACTGAACCCAGCTCTGACTATGTAGTTGCAGTGACTGCTGCTTCCAGTGCCCTGCCCCACCCAAAACTGAGTGGATCGCCAGCCACCTACACACACTGGTCAAGTGCCCCAAGTGAAAGTGTAGTGAACAAACACTCATCGCAGGGGACTTGATTGATATCAATAAAGTTTATGCAAGCCAAATTTCATAATTACAAGGACATGAATGCTAGCACCCGAAAACTGGGGCAATGGGAGGTTGCAGTGAGCTATGATTATGCCGCTGTTCTCTAGCCCAGGGAGCAGAGCAAGACCCTTTTTCCCTCCACCTCCCAAAATGGGGCAAGATACTCAGAGGCTTGGTTTCTACATCTAGGAATGATAATAGTATGTGGGTAGTGGGGCTTTTCTGACTGCTGAGTGAGTAATTCAGTGATTGCTCAAAACTGGTACCTGGAACAGGGTAAGTGCTACATAAAGTGTGTGCTATTATTCTCTGAATCTCAGTTTCTTTATCTGTAAAATAGGCATAGAAATAGGACCTCCTTCTAAGTGCATTGTGGATTTTCCACAAGACAATGCCTAAAGAGCACTTTACACCATGCTGCCTGGCACAGAATCAGCACTCAACAAATATTAGCTATTGTTATCTCCAGTGAATCAGAGGTGGAGAAAGCAGGAACGCAGAAAGCAGTAGGTGTAAGGTGTTTCACAAACATTACATACACCCAGACTCCTTAGGATTGTCCAAATCTGTCCCCAGCTGCTCCCCACCAAGCTTACCACCCTATGTTTGTCAACCGCTTGTCGGTCACCTAAGTGTTTTGCAGTTCCTTTCTTCACATTTGCTTTCATTGTCCCTGAAATGTTCTTTGCAGTCTTGTTCATTTGGCAAACTCCTATTCATACTTCAAAAGCCAGTTCATCTCCTCCACAAATGGGACAATGTAAGGCCAATTTAACCTACCCCTAAACCTTCCCTAGGTATTAGAAAGGGGCAGAGTGAGGAGCCCACCTCTGCTTTCCTGGCAGGTAGAGCACTTCCACAAACCTCACAACAGACCAGCCGTCCCTCCTGCCCCAGATGAGTGGGCCCCTGGCCACCTGCACAACGCCCAATGTTGTATCACTGTCCACATTTTACAGATGACAGAACTGAGGTCTGAGCACTAACTTGCCCTGGGTTACCCTGGGAAGTGGCACAGCTAGACCCCAAGCCACAGTGATGTGCTGAGGCTTGAGTCCTCCAGGGCAGGGAAAGACACTGGAGCAAGATGAAGTGCAATGAGCAGAGAGCCACTTGCTTCTGAGGAGGGAAGTGGTGGGATACATAGAATGACCTCCAGAGCAAAGAAGCCCCAGCTCTGTCTCCAAACCCCGGCTCCTCCTGTGCCCCTAACCCCAGGTGGGTCTGTGACTCTAGAGAAAGAGGTGAGGTGAGCTGTGGCCCTAGAGAAAGAAGAGACAGTGCTTCCTGGTCCTGCACCCATCCACAGCCCATCCCCTGACCCCCAAGGTCCCTACTGGCTGTTTGAAGGCACAGAGAGTGTCTCAAGGTGCCCTATTTGTGGAGGAATAATATGAAGATTACACTAATTA
This sequence comes from Galago senegalensis, assembly GCA_963575145.1. NCBI lineage: Eukaryota > Metazoa > Chordata > Mammalia > Primates > Galagidae > Galago > Galago senegalensis. Next base: position 3,155 of record CAUYTI010096012.1, on the reverse strand, counting down.
CCCAAGTCAGGGCTGGCACAGCCAGGCACAAGGAGCAGGGATAGGACCCAACACCCTTGTAACCATCTGCCTTTCTGGAGAGCCCAAGAGAAAGAGCTTAGACCTGCCTGGTACTGCTAGAGTTAGTAAACGGAGGACCCCAGGCTTTTTCAAACTGGCTTGAGCAAGACCAATGAGATTTGTGCCCCCTCCCCAGGCCCAGCCAGGAGCCTAGTTTCCTTCCAGCTTAAATATGAGAATGGGGGGCTGGGGCGGAACAGAAGCCATTTCAGCTGCAATGCTGTGGGCTATGTATGGAGTAGAGTCCAGGGTCCCCAACTTCTCCAACCCTGTGTACAAAATTGCAGGCATTCTGGGGCAGACTGACGACCCCCAGACCTTTTCCTGACTTCTCAGGGGACTGGCCTAGGTAAAGAGGCAGAACACTCACTGGCCTTCTGTGTGACCTTGGACCATTCCTCACTCTCTCGGGGCCTCAGGGTCCCTGTGCACAGTGACAGGATGGATATGGGGGTTGCTAGATGATCTTTCAGTCCCATTTCAGCCAAGATTCTGTCCAGGACAGTGTGAGGGTGGCAGAGCCCCTCTCCTTGCCGCCCAAGCCATTGGCCCCACTCAGTGCCCCTGCATACCTGCAAACCCACCTCACACCCTGCAGATGCCTGTTCCAGGGGCTCTGTGCCGAGCACACAGCCTCAGCCTGAGCAGCTCAGCGTTGACCCACGGACTCAGTTGCAACTGCTGTCCCCAGAGACGCTGCCATCTGTGACGCCCTGGGTGCTGGAAGCAGAAATAGGGCGAGGCCAATGCCCCTCACAGCAGACAGAGCTTCTCAAAGCCAGGGGCTCTGAGTGGGCCTGGTGAGGGCAGTCCTGGGCTGGCTCAGTACCCGGGGTCCTCTCTCTGCCAAGGAAGACCCTTTCCTCTCCCTCCTACTCTCCCCCATTCTCAGGATGCCAGGAGGAGGGACCTGTCTCAGCCAATCAGCAGCTGGGCAGAGCCAGGGCTTTATCCTCTGTTGCCCTGGCAACCAGTCTTCTCTTCTGGATCCCTGGTACTGCGCACGTGGTACAGCAGATGACAGGGAGGGCAGGGTTGGGGATGCGGGGAGGGAATCACTCAGCAGGCCTCTGGGCCCCAAGCCCAGTGGAGAGGACCCTACTGGAGATTGGAGTCCCTGGCAAGTGAATGGGGACATAGAAGAAGTGACCAGTAGAGCCAATGAAGGAAGAGAGTCTGGACATATTGGCTCAATGTAGCATTTATTACGTGCCAGACACTGTCTTCAGGGCTTTATTTATATTAACTCCTTTAATTCTCATCCAAGGAGACACAACAAAAAGTAGCAATGCCAGAGTCAGAGCCCTAGCCTGGCCTTCAGGCCCTCCTCCCCATTCTGTCTTGGCAGCCCTGAGGCTCCCCTGACTAAGGTATAGAAAGCACCCCACAGGCCAGGCACAGCCCCCACACATCACTTCCTGCAGTCTTCCCCACTGGGTGGCTGTGGAGAGCCCCTCTTGGGATGAGCTACAGCTTGGAGAGGTGAAGCTGTTTGCCTTATGCTTCCAGGTCACCCAGCTCCTCCGTGACCCGTGACTAGGCTGGAGGTTGGGGATCAGGGGTCCACCTCCCAAGCCTAGATCCTCCCCCATCCCTTCCAATAGATGGAGTGTCTGCAAGGTGTCAGGTGCCCAGCCAGCCATATAGAGCAGTGGATATTGTCTCAGGAGGAAAGAGCAGCCGCAGGTGCCCACATTGTGGAGAAGAGGCTTCAAAGAACCAACTCCCAGGAGAGTCCATTTCTCAAAAGCTGAAGGAGGAAAAGGCTATGGGTGAGGTAGGTTCAGGACCTTGGCTCCTAACCTCCCAGACACCTTGCCAGTTCTGGGACCACCTGAAGACTCTGCAAGTCTTCAGCATATGTGGGACAAGGAGAGTGATTTTAAGTTCACAGAGGGATTTTTTTTTGGTACGGAGGTGTATGAAACATAGAACAAAACACACAAATCTTAAGTGATGAATTTTTTGTATACACCTGTGCAATGCTGTTGCCATCAAGATAGATACCATCACCCCAGAGAGTTCCTGATTACTCCAATCAATACCCCTAACCAAAGACACTCACCAACCTGATTCCTCTTTCCAGAGATTAGTTTTGACCATATTTGGACTTCATAGCAATGGACTCACACAGTACCCGTGCTTTGTGTCTGGGCTCTGTTGCTCAGCATAACACTTTTGAGATTTGCTGCATGTATCTGTACGCCACAGTTTCTTTATCTGTCACCACTGAAGGACATTTGGGTTGTTTCCAGCATGGGGCTACTATGAGCGAAGCTTCCAAAGTGCTTTTAAGAGTTTGAGATGGGAGGCCACAGAGGAGCTGGGGAAAGATTATGACCAGGCAGGAAAAAACATTTGGGGGTGATAGATATGTTCACTATCTTGATTGGGATGGTGGCTTCTTGGGTATAGACATATGTCAAAAGTTATTAAGTTGTATACCTTATTTTTTTTTAAATGGTGTCACTTTCTTGCCCCCAGTAGAGTGCCAGTAGGTTGCTCACAGCAACCTCAATTCTTGGGCTCAAGTGATCCTCTTACCTCGGCCTCCCAAGTAGCTGGGACAACAGGTGTGGCCTGCCACAACACCCAGTTATTTTTTGGAGATAAAAAATATTTTTTGGAGATAAAAAATATTTTTGGGGTCTCGCTCTTGCTCAGCCTGGTCTCAAACTTGTGAGCTCAAGCGATCCACTGGCCTTGGCCTCCCAGAGTGCTAGGACCACTACAGGGCTAAGCCACCACACCCAGCCTAAGTTGTACACTTAAATATGGATAATGTGTCAATTATACTTCAATAAATCTGTTAAAAATGTGATCAATGGCCTGCGGTATTATTTTAGCCACTGATTCTTTATTCATACAAAGTTTATGGGAAGCTCAATAGATAATAGAGATAAAGCCAGAGTTACTTCCACTTTTTTTTTGGTTTTTTTTATTATTATTATTTTTTTTGAGACAGAGCCTCAAGCTATCCCCCTGGGTAGAGTGCTATGGCATCACAGCTCACAGCAACCTCCAACTCCTGGGCTCAAGCGAGTCTCCTGCCTCCGCCTCCCAAGTAGCTGGGACCACATGCGCCCGCCACAACG
>CAUYTI010096010.1:0-15681 GCA_963575145.1 Galago senegalensis | reverse complement strand
TCTAAGAGTAGAATGTGAACATTCTAAAGCAATAACTGAGAAAATGACATGAAGGCTGTGTTCACCAGTTTGATGGAAGTATTTCAGAATGCATGTGAAAACCCCACACTGTACCCCAGAAGAGTATCAATGTACATAGTTAACATTAAATAAAAAAAAAATTAAAAAAAAAGAAGAAAGAAAATTTCAAAAGGGTAAGCAAGCAACCTACAGAATTGAAAAAAAAAAAAAAAATTGGCCAGCTAGACATTTGTCAAGGAGTAAAATCTGGTATCTACAATAAACTCAGATCATCCCTCAAAACATACATTCCTATTAAAATATTTGCAAAAGATGGGATCAGACAAATTTTCAGAAGAAGATATACAAATGGGCAAAGACATATTAAAAATGCTGTAAAAGTTATGGAAATGCGAATGAAAACTATAATGATATAACACATCACCTCTGTCAGAATGGCTATTACTAAAAGGTGAAAAAAAAAATAGATGTTGAAGCAGATGCAGTCCAAATGGAAGATTTCCACACTGTTTGGGATAATATAAATTCGTACAACCTCTTTGGAAAACAGTATGGAAATTCCTCACTCAAAGAACTAACAGTAGACCTGCCATTTGATCCATCAATCCTACTACCTAGTATCTACCCACAGGAAATAAGTCATATAAGAAAGACAACTGCACACATGTTTATCAGAGCACAATGCACAGTTGCAATGATATGGAATCAAACTACCCATCAAGTGATAAATGGATGAAGGAAAAAACAAACTTATATATATGCACACATACACCCCCCCCCACTGAATACTATTCAGCCATGGAAATAATGAAAGAATGTCTTGTTTAGCAACTTGGATAGAACTAGATGCTATTATCCTAAGTATCTCAGGAATGTAAGAACAAAGCAGGAGCTAAACAATGGCTATCCATGGTCATACACAGTGGGATAATGTATGTGGGAGAAACATAGAAGGTGGGAAGGAGGGAGGGGTCAGGGATGAACAAATGCCTAACAGTACGATGTACACTATTCTGGTGATAGACACACAAATAGATCTGATTTCTCTACTGTACAATTCATCCATGTAATGAAATAAAATAAAATGAAATAAAATAGAATGAGGGTAAGAATAGAGTGACATCTGAGCAAAGGCCAGAAGGGTTAGAGGCAGTGAGCCACATAGATCTCAGGGAAGCATTCCAAAGGAAGAATAGATGAGTGGTAGGCGAGTGACCAAGGTGCCTGAAATGGAATAAATGACAGCAACAGATGAAGAAAGAGTCTCCTGAAGACAGTAGGGCAGAGTCTGGGGCAGGGAAAGTCAGAATCTCACAGCTTGTCATTAAGACTGCTTTGCACTCAGACTGAGATGGGGGGGGCATTGCCAATTTGCAGTTTGCAGTGGAACTACAAATATAGCCACTTTTGAAGAACTATGGAGAATCCTTAAAGAACTCAAATTGGACTTCCCATTTGACTCTTCAATCCCATTACCCAGAAGAAAACAATCTTTAAAAAAAAAAAAAGAAAAAAGAAAACAATCTTTTATCATAAAGACATTTACACTAGATTGTTTACTAAAGCTCAATTTACAATTGCCAAATGTGGAAACAACCTAAATGCCCACCAACCCAGGAATGGATTAACAAGCTGTGGTATATGTATACCATGGAATATTATTCAGCCATAAAAAAGATGAAGACTTTACATCTTTTGTATTAACCTGGAAGTAGTTGAAACTCATTCTTCTCAGTAAAGTATCAAAAATGTATAATGTGCTCAATAAAGCAAATGTATGATGGGCTCAATACTAATATAAAGTCTGTGGGCAATCTAATTTAATCCACATAAAAGAAAAATTCATTTCAATCAAGTTCGGGGGAGGGGGAACACCAGAGGGGAAAGGGTGGGTTGGGGTGTCCAAATTAATTTGCACCATGTATGGGGTGTGCAGAACACCTTTTGGGTGAGGAACACAAACTATAAGAGGGACTCCACCTGACAATTCAAATATTGTGACCTGGGTGTTTGTACGCTCACAGTAACCTGAAATAGAAAAAATATTCTAATTACAAAATTAAATATTTCTTAAGTTTAGGAATGTCTATTAATTAAAACATATAGATTATTATGAAGATAAAAAATTATATAAATTGAATAGAATTATACCATCATATTGTACTTGAAAAGTTTACAAAACAGCCATTTTTAACTTTTTATTCTTATATTATTCTTATTTTTTACAAGACAGCCATTTTTATCTTTTTATTCTTATATTCTTCTTCTTCATTCTTTATTCTTGTCTGACTGAAGTTATATATTAGCTTGTCTTTTTTTTTTTTTTTGTCTCATCATTGGTTCTTTTTGTTGTTTATTTGTTGTCCTTTTGTGAGAATTACCTGCATGCTCTGAGAAAACTACTAGTTTAAAAAACCTCCTTACATCTCTTGAGTGTTTCTCCATCCAGAAGAAATATCTGAATTTAGTTCCTGTCTTGTCAACGGACACCTTTTACTTGTGAGTTTTGTGTTACCCAGGATGCTTAGGGTTATGGGTTAACAGGTTTTTACACGACTTACCCACTTCCATTCCTGTTGTCTGCAGTCCTGTGTGCTGAGCCTGCTGAAAGCTGTATTCCCGGTCTCTGCTTCCTTCCTAGGCTCATTCTTCCAGTGGTAGTGGATGTGACTGCACTTCCCAGTACACATTTCAGAACGGATACGGAGGAAGTAGGAGAGGAATCAGCTTCACACACAGACAAACAAATTTTAAAGGATATCATTTGTCCTCCGCAGGCAGTAGAATTAAAATATTGTTTTGCGTGATTTGTTGTATTATTTATTCACCCTGTTAAATTTTTCAATTTCATGTCTCAGAAGCATAAAGCTCCCGTGTCTATTAGAATCTATAATGACAGACCCTCGTGAAGGAACACGGAGACAGCAGATGAGATTTCCTCAAGGCATATGCTGTGAAAATGCTTCCCAAATAGCTCAGGGATGCATAATACATATCACAGCAAAAGCACTTTAGAAATCACAGCATTGTGCCTTGAACTTCAGGCCAATATCGAGATTTCTTCTGAGTGACTGGCACTGACGAGATCTTGTAAAGAGTCTGGTTTATAGCCCTTCATAGACAAGGACAAATGGGAAAATGTGCACGGCAGTGAAGGTTGAAGGTATGAACTCCCTTAACATTGAGATTGGAAGACCTTAAAACTCTTCATCTTATTTTCCTTCTATTTTCATTTTAAAGAGAAACATATGCAAACTCTACCCTCCTAGTTCAGTACATTTATTTCCAGGGAAATCGTTTAGCACCATGTTGAAACTATAAACCAACCCCCAGGTCCCTCTGCTGATGTTTCTTTATATTGAAAATCGTTATCTGTTACATTCTGGATATTCTTAGGAATCATGAATAAGGAGCAGAGAAAGGAGATTGAGAGAATTTGAGAGAGACAGAAAGAGAGCGGAGAATCTTAGTCCTTGGCCTGGGAATTCCAGGATCAAGGCCAAAGCAGATTTGGTGTCTGCTGAGGACTTGCCACCTGCTGTATAAAGGGTCATAATCTTGCTGTATCTTCACATAGATGGAGGGGCAAGAAAACTCACTAGAGTTCCTTTTATAACAGCACTAATCCTGCTCCACTGCCCAAAGCCCAAATTGGGAATTAGATTTAAGCATAAGGATGTGGGAGGACATGTGCATTCAGTCTATTGAAGAGAGTAAGGAAGTTGAGAGAGAATATATTGAGGAAATTCTATGAAAAAAGAATAGATTGCAATCTTTATACACATTTGAGTGCCTGAGTCACACCTAGACAGTAAGTTTAGATGCTGAGCTTCTTCCTGGCAAGGCCAGCTACTTGTATGCCTTATGTCATGGTATATTTTTAATCTGTTAACCTAACAATATGACAGTGCGACAGTACATGACAATGAAGCTCCTTCCCTATTAATAGTTGACGCACTTGAGCTTCTAGCAGTGTTCTCAACCTTCTGAATGCTGTGACCCTTTAATACAGTTCCTCCTGTTGTGGTGACCCCCAACCATAAAATTATTTTTGTTGCTACTTCATAACTGTAATTTTGCTGCTGTTATGAATCAAAATGTAAATATATGATATGCAGGAGACCCCCAAAGGGGTCTCAACCCACAGGCTGAGAACCCTGGATCAAAGAGCACCAGAGAATTCCTGCTTTACTAGTTTTTATAAACACAGTACAAGGGGCCTAGGAATAATATTAAATTTTTATTCTAAATCTGGGAAGAATTCATTACAGTTAACAGTAAGAAAATAAAACCTAGGGAATGAACTGTTTGAGAGTGGCTAACACAAGCCCAAGGTAAGGAAAAATCGGCAGGAGCAGTGAAATATTTGGGGTTCCCATGGCACTGTATCTTACAGGGCTTCTTCAGGGGGTTCACGCTAACTAATATCTGACCATCAATACCTGCTGCTGATGACATGGTTTGGGAACATATAAACTTGAAAAGAAATTAGCGCCATCAAAAGAAGAGAGAAGGCTCTTATAAACTCTCACAAAATGTAATTTCATCATGAGATTGTTATATGCAATAACAATGCTCATCAAAATAAATATTTCTCTTCCTAGTCTTTGGGTAACCTTGGTGAGTAATTGCTTACAACCTTTCTCCCTGTGCAGATACCAAAATCCAGGGATTCATAAGTTTCTTACATAAAACCGTATAGTATTGCATATTACCTATGTAAATCATTTCATGTACCTTAAATCATATCTAGCTTACTTATAATATTCAATACAATGTAAATAGTTGCTCTACTGTATCTGTTGGGGGATACTAACAAAAGAATTAAATTACACAGGCTCAATAGAGACATAACCATTGTAGGGTTACCTAAATATATTTCGGATCCAGGAGTAGTTGAATTTGAGTTTGTCACACCTGTGAATTTGAAGGGACACCTCTATGTGGAAATTTAACAATAGTTTGAACCAACAACTGGACTGTGGTATAAATGATAGGTGCATTCAACATTTGTGAATAATTTAGTTAAATTTTCACTAAAGATGGCTGTAAAAAAATTTTAACTATATCTTATCCCTAATTTTCTACAGTACAGGTATCCTACAGTAAGTCCTTTCCTTAGAAATGAAACAATTAAGACGCATACATGTTGTAGATGTATTTATATTCTTAGCAATGAGTCCAGCCCCCTGAAAGTAAAAGAAAGCAAGACTTTGAGTAAAAATGGCCAAACAGAAACCTCCCACAGTTGTCCTTTTATAACAACATCAGATCCAACAACTATCCACGCAAGCAAATGCCTTCACAAGAGCCCCAAATCAGGAAAGCAAATATGATACCTGTTTTAACATCATATCAAGGAAAAAGGTATGGAAGGGGACAGGAGAGACGATCTTGAATTGCATATAATACTTCTCTCCCGCCTGCAGCAGCGTCACACCAGCACATGGAGTGGAGAGAGCATCTGTGCTCAGGGAGGGAGACTGACATGATTGTGGGAAGTTACATTGGAACTCAGGCCTATCCTGCTTTCGGGGAACAGAGCACAGGGCAGAATTCTACTGATCCCCATAAGGGAGCATTTAGAGCCACGCAGCCAGAAGGAAATCGTCTGCCCCAAACTGGAGCTCCAACCAGCCCCACCACTTGCTGAAAAGAGCAGCCTGGAGCCAGCACTAGATTTGTAAAGCACAGATTCTTCAGTCCTTGGGCAATTTGGGTGGCTTTGCAGGCTCCTAGCCGGTGTTAATGCGGTGAACGTGACCCAGTGAGATACCAGCAATGGTGGTCACTCCTCCCCCAATTCCAGCCAACGCAGCTCAGGGAGAATCTTCTTCTTCTTGAGGAATGGAAAAGGAAAAGTTCAGAGGACTTTGCTTGGCAACTTTGTACCAGCTCAGCTACAGCAAAATAAAGTACTAAGAAGACTCCTGAAGCTCCTGACTCTAGGCCTGATGTTCCCAAATGGCATTTCCAGACTCGCCCTGAGCCAGAAGGAAACATGCTGCCCTGCAAGGAAGGACCCAGGCCAGGCAAGATTCACCACGTGCTGACTAAAAAGCCCTTGGCCTCTAAATGAACACCTGGCAGCAGTCACTACAATCATTGGGCGAGCCTGGACTGGCTTCAGATGTAACCTGGTACAGTGCTATTTGCAGTGGCCATGAGGGAGTGCCCATGTCACTCCTTCTCGAGTCCCACAGCCCATCACAGTGAGGGAAGAGACTGAGAAACTGCCTGGTAATCTATGGAATCCTCCCTTAACTTACCTTGGTGGTTCGCCAAGGAAGGTGTCACCAGGAGTCTGCAAGAATCACAGGATTACAGGAATTGGGGCACCCCAGTGCTGATACAGCTGTACTGACCGAAGACTTCAGTCACAACACTCAAGTCTCTTTGACTATCTGAAAAGCCTTCTCAAGAAGGATAGGTTAGAACAAGATCCGACTGTGCAGATTGAAATGCACACTTAACTCTTCATTACCCAGATATTGATGGGTATCCATAAGGATCAAGAACAACCAGAAAGACCAGAAAACTGGAAGCCTTTCCTCTAAGACAGTGGTTCCCAACCTTCCTAATGCCGTGGCCCTTTAATACAGTTCTTGAGCGTCAGGACCCACAGGTTGAGAACCGCTGCTCTAAGATCTTCAACAAGACAAGAACACCCACTTTCACCATTGTATTCCATATAGTACTGGAAGTTCTACCCAGAGCAATCAGAAAAGGGAAATAAACTAAAGAGGATCCGAATTGGAAAGGAAGAAATATCATTATCCTTGTTGGCAAATGATCTGATCCTATATCAAGAGAAACCTAAAACATCCGTACAAACTATTAGAACTGATAGACACATTCAGTAAAGTTGCTGGATACAAAATTAACATACTAAAATAAGTAGTATTTCTTCTATATGCCAAGAGTAAAATAAACAGTCTGAAAAAGCAACAAAGAAAATAACAATTCTAAGTATATCTGCACTCAGCACAGGAGCATCCAAATAGGTAAACCAAATATTATCAGAGGTAGAGAAAGAGATCTCAATATAATAACTGTTGGAAACCTCAACAGCACACTTTCAGCATTGGCCAAATGATCCAGACAGAAAACCAACAAACACTGGACCAAATCTTCACTATAGAACAACAGCATATAATAGATATTTATAAAATACCCAATTACTCCAAAATGCACATTCATCTATAGTGTTCCATTTACAATAGCTGCAAATACGATAACATGCCTAGGAAAACAATTAGCAAACAAAGTGAAAGATCACTGTAAGTAAAAATATAAAACATTGATGAAACATTGAAGATACTCTTTCATGCTCACGGAAGAATCAATATTGTTAACATGTCTCTAGTCCCCAAAGCAATCTACAGCTCAAATGCAATCCCCATCAAAATACCATTGACATTCTCCACAGAAATATAAATGATAGTCCTAAAGTTTATACGGAACCACAAAAGACCCACAATAGCCAAGCACGCATGTTAAAAGTTGCCTGTAATGTTTATAATATTCATGTTTGCTCAGTAATGAAACTTGTCTGTAATTAGTATTAACATCCCAAATTGCCACCTAAATTTACTTGAACCATTTCCCAAAATGACAATGACATTTCTGTAAGTCTTTGGTTCTTAACGCCCCACTTCTATTCATGATCCACCTAAGTTAGCCAAACAAGTTAAATATTTGCAGTTCCCAGATCAAAAATCAAGTACCAGTCTTAATTTGAGCATTTATGACACGTTATAATAAACGGTGCTTACATTTTTTAAAAATACTGCTTTACTACTAACCTATCATTATTAGGGAGAAGAAATGATGATATGTATTTTACTTGATGGGATAACTATTTTGAATACGGAGATAACTTAGTGAGATATAAAACCACTTTAGGTTCAGAAATGCAGAGTGTCTTTTTATAAGCTCCATTCACAATTCCAGACTAGAGAACTAGATTGTCACAGATATGGTCCCTGGTGAATTGCTGCCCACCAGAGGAGGATTTACTGCAATTACTCCTGCTGTGATTTAGATTAAGCCACTTGCCGCTTCAATTCACAAGCACTTTTGAACATTCTGATTCAGATTCACTTTAAAGAGTTTCTTAAACTTCAGACTGTCCTGTAAGATAATCAGAGCAGCTGATTTATGGTAAATGATGGATAAAGTAAACTCCAATGTAACCTTTATCAAATTGCAGCAATGCGAGAGGAAATTACATGGCTGCTAAGGGGTAGTAAACCTCTTATCTCACCCAATTTAGGTGAAGTTCAGGTCAGTAGAAAAGGTGATATACATAATAGCAGGTAGAATTTAAATGCTTGTATCACAACCCATCCCACAGGCAAATAATTTAGTCTCCATAATCGTAAGAAAAAATTGTTCTGTGATTTGAGTCCCTTAAAAATTTCAGCATTTTGGGACTTCATGGGGGGTTTTCCACTCTGAAACTGTGATGTCAGAGGCCACGTCCTTTTTAACATTTTACTCCTTTCACGTTTTAACAACACAGGGTCTGTGCAAAGCCTGAGCTCTAATACCCACCAGTGCTTTGCCTCTGAACTTGCTGTTTCTCTTTCTATCCCAAAATAAGGCTTCACTCCACCAACATCCCCTATACTGACATTGTAACCAGCAGTGTTCTGGAGCTGTCTACAGGACCAAGCTTCTAAGTGTTGCCATTTAAGTAAAGATAATAGTAGACTTCTGTCTTAGGATGAACCTTGTGGTTTCTACTAATGTAAAGTTAATTTATACTCTCCAGATCTCAAAACTATAGATACAGATCTTTTGGTTTGCAAGATTGACACGGAATGAATGAACAACCAGAAGTAGATGCTTTTGCATGTTACTTAGGGACCAAGGTATAGCCTGTCACTTCTGTAGCCAATGGAAGGTGAATTTGCAAGCCTTACAATGGCCAGCGGCACAGGCCAGAAAACTTTCCCTCCAGGAAGGTAAGAACAGGAAAAGACATGAGGATAAAAAACATGGAATCTGTGAATGCTTTGTAAGTTAAGATAAAGAGTTTTTACTTTCATTTTAATAGGACTGAGAATCATTGATTATTTTAAATACAGGAGTGATTTCATACATTTAAAGATTTACTTATTTTTATTTATAAGTTTACATTTACTTTTGAAGATCTTGTGGTGGTTCTGTAAAGATTACATTGTATGGAATTAAGAAAGAATGTAAGAGATCCAGTTAGAAGGCTATAGCTTCTTGGCAAGAGGATGGAACAGGGGCGGCTACTATAGCTCAGTGAGTAAGGCACTGGCCCCATATACTGAGGGTGGCAGGTTCAAACCAAGCCCTGGCCAAACTGCAACAAAAAATAGCCAGGCATTGTGGTGGGTCCCTGTGGTCCCAGCTACTCAGGTGGCTGAGGCAAGAGAATCACCTAAGCCCAGGAGTTGGAGGTTGCTGTGAGCTATGATGCCATAGCACTCTACTGAGGGTGACAAAGTGAGACTCTGTCTCTAAAAATAAAAAATAATAATAAAAAAAGGATGGGGGTGGCACCTGTGGCTCAGTGGGTAGGGTGCTGGCCCCATATACCAAGGGTGACGGGTTCAAACCCAGGCCTGGCCAAAGTGGAACAACAACAACAACAACAACAACAACAAAAAGCCGGGCTTTGTGGCGGGCACCTGTGGTCCCAGCTACTTGGGAGGCTGAGGCAAGTGAATTGCCTAAGCCCAGGATTTGGAGGTTGCTGTGAGCTGTGTGATGCCACAGCACTCTACCAAGGGTGACAAAAAAAAAAAAAAAAAAGGGTGGAATAGGATTTCTTTATCAACGTATGTGGATAGGAATCACAGAGACTGGTTGAGGGCATTAAAGGACTCATGTCCCTTCCACTTTCAAAGCTCCTTCTTAAAATAAAGGGTATCAGCTGGGTGTAGTGGCTCACACCTGCAATCCCAGCTCTCTGGGAGGCTGAGGCTAGTGGACTGCCAAAGCTCAGAGGTTCAAAACGAGCCCCAGCAACAGCAAGATCTTGTCTCTCAAAATAGCCGGGCATTATGGTGGGCACCTATAGTCCCAGATACTTGGGAGGCTGAGGCAAGAGAATCGCTCAAGGGCAAGAATTTGAGGTTGCTGCGAGCTATGATGCCATAGCACACTACTGAGAGTGACAAAGTGAGACTGTTTCAAAAACTAAACAAATAAATAAAAATAAAAAATAAAAGGGTATCATTGCGACTTTAAGTAGACCTTCCCATTCTGCTCACATCTCCAATGAGAATAAATCTTTGCCAAAAGCTTTCTATTTGTGAGACCTAATAATGTTGCCATAACAGATTTTTTTCCTGCAGTTTATCATTTGGAAAAACACAAGCAAATACAGCTATTCTGTCTCCTTGAAACTCATCTGTAGTTCTATTTCTATCTCAATTATTGTTTTATTTTTCTTTGTCCAAAATCTCTCATGGCTGAAACTTCCTTCTCTACCTCTCCTCTTCTGGACAGCTCCACATTTACCTTGATAATCCTTTCTGTTCATTTTCTCAGTAGTAACCTGCTCCTCCACCTGCCACCAAGTCTGCCTTTTGTCATTTACATCTTGTCACTTTCTCACTAGATTGGAAAATACTCCTCTCAATTAAAGACTCTGCTAACAGGATAGGTTTTTGGTTTAGTCCAATTTGAGAGAAGTAGGAAAAGAAAGTCCACTTAATGATCTCTGTTCTAGAGAAATGAGAGTTAACAAAGGTTTCTGAAAAAAGTCAAGGTACTTCCTAATTTTGCCATGTGGCCCAGCCAGTCCCTTGCATGATAAGGCAGAAAGGAGTAGTTTAGATGGAAGGAGAGCTGAGGAGTGGGACGGTGCGATATTCAGGCCTCCTTTTCACTATGTTGCTTTTTTCCTGTGATTCCTCACAACCTCATGCACACTAAACTTAAGTATTAATACCAAAATCAAATAGGAATGATTGTTTGCAACCACTATGCCAGTTTTTTTCAGCAGTTACTTTAGGAAGACTATTTCTACCTATATTATAGATAATACATTTATTTCTCCATTTTTTCACGTTGTCATCATTTTAGAAAAGACAACATGAGTGAGAGAATTATTGCTTTAAACGCACACACTCTCATATCATAGCATTGTATGAAATCTATCTTTTTAAACTTAAAACATGGGTACAATGTATTTCTTCATTCAAAAACATCATTGAGTTTCTGCTATGTAAGAGGCACTGTGTTGGGTGCTGGTAATTTGAAGACAAAATAGACATTGGTCTGTTTCTTTGAGTAGAGCAGAGGGTGTAAGAAAGACTGGTATTACTTCCACATCTCTTGGAGTTTGGGGGGTGATAAGACACCATCAGAGAATTGGCTCTCTCTCTCTTTGCAATTTTCCAAGCACCTTCCTCACAAGGCCAGAAGACTAAAGGAGTCTCCCAGCACAATTAAAGAGTAAAGGCAAGTATTTATATCATACATAAGAAGGTCTAGATACTCATTTTCAATTACATAATTAATTAATTAATTATTTTTTTTCCAAATTACTATAAGGGCACATGTGATCACCCAAGAATTGCCCCATTTCCTGGTACACTGTATGCATTAGGTGAGAACTTATCAAACCCGGCCCTCCACCCCTTGAATAGAATTGCAGAAACTCATGCTTTAGACTCTGGCTCATTGAGCACCTTCCACAGGAAGTACTTTTGTTTACCTTTCTGCCAATTTGTCTGAACCAGACAAATTGTTTCCTGGACACACAATGCCTTTACATGAGCGATACCCAAAGGAAATAATGATCTAAGTAATCACTACTGTAATGTCTTCATTTCCAAAGGACACACAGGATTGTGTTCTCTATGATTTAAAAATGAGTTATTTTTGGCTCAGTGCCCATAGCACGGTGGTTATGGTGCCAGCCACATACACCAAGGCTGGTGGGTTCAAAGGCAGCCCAGGCCAGCTAAGCAACAATGACAACTGCAAAAGAAAAATAGCCGGGCATTGTGGCGGGCACCTGTCGTCCCAACTACTTGGGAGGCTGAGGCAAGAGAATCGCTTAAGCCCAAAAGTTTGAGGTTGCTGTGAGCTGTGATGCCATAGCACTCTACTGAGGACGACTCTGTTTCGAAATAAATAAATAAATAAAGAGTTCCTCCTCCCATATAACTAAGCTTTGGAAAATGACGTGGTTAATACATTTCCATTTGGATTTTTTTCTAATGTGGAGGACAATAATGATGCTGCCGTTTCCAGAAGAGCAACAGGAAAAACAGGGGAAAAGAAACGTTGTCTAGCATTCCGGGATTTAATTGCTTTTTTAAATGGAGACTTCCCATTAACTTTAATTAAACATCTAATAGAGATTGTAGCCGCAAATATATTTCCCATTGAAATTAAATTCCTTCCTCCAAAGAAAACATGGTGGGTGTATAACAGGGTGGGCTGGATTCTCAGTAGAGTCCTATCTGTCCTGTCTCTGTTCAGAGTAATTACTGACCTGTTATTAACGCTCCAGGGAAAACCCTTCTGGTGATTTACATTTCCAGATCACTCTCCCCTTTGTCTGCCACTACACTAAGCACAGGATTTATCCATTGTTCAGCAGATGCTTCAGCTACTAATTCTTTGTCTCATTTGGGGCATTAACACGTGAGAGGCTAGTTCCTGAACAGACCAAGGCTGTCCTCGAACCGCAGAGCCTTTCACTTGCTTGGAGAGAGAGAGAGGGCACCAAATGGAGGAGGTGCAGATTGTACCTTCTCATCGCAGTTCTTTTTACAGGTCTTTTAAGTCTTCCCCACCTACAACCATCTCAACATTCTCCAGGTTCTGTCAATCCATTCAATGCTGACTGAGAATTTTATGGCAACGTTTATCTCAGATGAGAGTTACAGTAAAGCTCTTCATTAAACCCTATAATTTTTAGTGCTGCATGTAATTGATGGTTCCATTTTAAAATCAAATCCACCATAATAAATTGTCTTCAGACTCTGAAGATACATCGTGTAGTTAGCTTTTCTTGCAGCATTATTTATAAAGGCAGGATCTGACTTCATGCCTGAGGAATATACTTTATTTAGAGCACAACAAAGCATTGATGGAGTTGTCAGAAATTATCTCAAGAGAAGCTCAGGACAGCACACACACAAGGATCCACACCCTACACAATGGCCCTGGATGATTTCAGAAAAACAGCAGATACTCAGGGAAAAAAAAAACAAAAAAAAAAGCTATTTTTCTTACTTAATCGGAATCACATCGTTAATTTCTCTGTGAAACAACTGACCACTGAACTCTGAATTTTCTCTCTTTTGTTCAAATTCCTTTCAAAGAGACCTAGTGAGTCATACCCTACAAACCAGAAAATTTCCTTAAATGGGATATTTTGATGAACTCAGCATACTGTGGCTTCCTATCCCACCTGACTCTGTTGTAGTGTCACATGGCAGAATGAAGACCCCCTTACCTTAACTCAAACATTCCTTTCTGATAAAACTCCAAGACTGTAGACAAAACTTAACACTTTCAATCAATTCTGAACTAAAGAATTACTCAAACCTACCTGTGACCTGTTAGCCCTTGATTTGAGATGCACCACCTCTTTGGCAAAATGAATTTCTACCTTCTAGGCATTGATTTGTGATTTTACCTGTAATTCCTGTCTCTGTGAATGTGTAAAACTTAACTAATCCAGCCACAGATGCACTTTCTCACCAATTCCTCACATGGTGAATCTCCAGGTCATGGTCATTCATATTAGCTCAGGAAAAAACTCGGTAAATATTTTGGCAAAATGTGATTTTTCCATCCACAATATTTGCATACTCAGGGTGTAATTTACCTTTTCCTTCTAAGCTCAGATTCTGGAATTCAGGTCTTCTTATAAATACGATACCACAGTTCTATTGGTAGATAATTTGGATTCCTGCTCTCCTAGGGAAAGGGGACACAAAAGGCAACCTCCCAGGATCCCCTCTTGGGGCTGCCCCACCTCAACCTGTCCCAAGTGATTGTCCACACCTGGGGAGGAGGGACATCCGACCAATGTGCCAGTCAGAACCTAGCGCCAACTCCAACGGATGCAGGCAACTCAAAACAGCACAGGGACAAGAGAGTCAACCAGGTGACCTGAAACAACCTCAAGCTAGTTATCATGTCACTAGCTGAAGTCCCCTTTGCACTCACTCCCCTCCCACTGTGGGCTCTCAGAGAGGGTCAGGGGAGGTCTGCACGTACAGTAAGACTCCTTGGTTCCTAGGTGGCCTCTGAACCGGGAGGTGGGTACAATCCAGATGATATAAAACAGAACCCCAGGCTGTTCCCAACACTTCTTTTTGTCATGACCAGTAGATCTTTTTCTTGCTTATGGTGAACATATCCAGCTTTGTAAACCTGTATCTTGCCTCGCTGTACAAACATATCTTTCTCTTCCTCAATAAACTTTTTATACTTGCCTTTCTTTGGGGTGTCTGCATTCTTTGGCCAAGAGCACACCAAGAATTGACAACGCACAGCTGCCTTGCACCCCAACAGTTCTAATAAAGGGTTTGTCCTTTCACCCCAAACTACTATATTTTCATGGCTATTCACCTATCCTCCATTTTTACCCTTACGCTCTACATGCTTTTCATTTTTGTTTAAGTCATCTGTGTAAGGTGAACATATGATTGTGAACCCTCAGTAGTGATTGAAGTATTTTAATGATTTTCCATTACTTGTAGAATAAGGTGCAAGCATTTTAACAGAACAAACAAGAATCTTTAATTGTTATCATTTTACTCCTCCAAATCAAAATTCACCATGCTATAGACAGTACTTGTTACTTTAACAATATTCACTGTGGCTGACCCCATTATTTGATGTAGCTCTTTTTCCCCTAAATATTTATTAGGCACCCCCTCCTGTGTTGAAACCATCATGCTGTGTGTCGGGTGAACACAACTGGACCTGGTCCCTGACACTGTGGTTCTTCCAGTCTGAAGTGGAAACAGTTATCGCTCAAACAATCGCATCGATAAATTTGCAACCGTGACAAGACGTATAAAGGAGAGGAATCCAGCGATATTTATGTGAATCACTGAAGAATTTGATTACGTGTGATAATCAAAGAAAACTTTCTGGAGAAGATTTTCAGAGAAATAATCTGAAGGATTAGATGTTTGCTGTGCAAGGAGAGACAGACAAGGTACTTTCTTCCAGGTCGATGTACTTGAGCTTTTTCTTCTGCCTAAGACATCATTTCCCCTCGTCCACTGCTCCCTTCTCACCTGATACAAACTGAAATCTCCCCCGAATACCCCTCTGCTGTCCTTACTGACTATGCAACACTCCTTTGTGTTACTCCCCGCCGATAGCATTTTCCCCACACTGTATTACTTCCCTCTTGGAATACTTTCAGCATTATTTTATCATTACTTTTTAGTGAGTGCGGTGCCCTTTTATGAAAGGCTTTGGGGGATAGAGAACATCACGCTTGTTCTCTCCTCAACCCCATCTTTGTCCTTCACACAGAGACAGAAACCTGCCTTCTCTGCCGTCTATAAACCCTTTTGTGCCGTTTCATTAGTTTCAGGCACAATCCCTGCCACTTTGAAAGAATCTGGTTGTTAGAAGAACCTTTTATATGAAATCTATAACCAAATAGCCTAAGAACATGTAGAGGGGGGAGGG
>CAUYTI010096009.1:0-18557 GCA_963575145.1 Galago senegalensis | reverse complement strand
CGCTCACAGCAACCTCCAACTCCTGGGCTCAAGCGAGTCTCCTGCCTCAGCCTCCCAAGCAGCTGGGACCACAGGCACCTGCCACAATGCCCGGCTATTTTTTGGTTGCAGCCGTCATTGTTGTTTGGCGGGTCCGGGCTGGATTCGAACCCACCACCTTAGGTGTATGTGGCTGGCACCTTAGCCACTTGAGCCACAGGCGCCGAGCCTACACACACGTTTTCATAAAATTAGCATCACACACGGCTTTCTGAACTTCCACCTCGTGAACTATATGTACGTGATAAGAATTTTTCTCTGGTCATTCAATATAATTTTAATGATATTTAAGTCAGTGCCTGGTGTTTTGTGAAAGACAACCACTATTTCATTAACTTTTCCTTTTTTTTTTTTGATTGCTTATTCTGTTTCTCATTTTTAACTACTAAAAATAACACCATCTAAGCATCCATCTTTGCAAGGCTGTCTTTAATGAGACACATATTGTTTTGCCAACTGTTTTCGTTTTCTAACCTCTGTCTTCGGTTTGGGTGGGTAGACATCAGCGTCCAGGACTTCTGGACCAGTTCTCTGCTTTGCACGATCTCACTGTGCTCTGTAATGTGCTGTTTTTCGTCCTGGAAGCTTTTGAAAACGTCTCAAGACATTCGTGGTTGTCACCAGCTCAGGTCGGGGGCGGGTAGGTGCTGTGGGCACCACATGTAGTGCTTGTCATGACCTGGCCCTGTGTGTTAGTTGTGCTGAGGCTGAGAAGCCCTGCTCGGGTGTGTTCCTATAACCGTCATGTATAGCAAACGACCGTCCACCTATCTGATGTGAGAAGTTTTAGCTCATTATCAGACTTCTCTCTAGTTGGTTTAGCGACCATGCACAGCTCCACTTTGGCTGTGTCCTGTCTGGTTTCATTAACCCTTTCAGACAGGTGTGAGCTCATGGCAGCATCCTCCCGCATCCACAAGGCAAGGTCATTTCTTTGCATGTCTCCTGAGAAATCAGGAAGGTCCAAGAAGCCAATTATGGGGGGTTGTGTATGCATCCTTCTGGAGGAAGGTTGTGTCTCTGTTTTGTTTTGGTCTTGATGTTCAGGGCTCTCTCCCCTTTGTTATGTGAACGATGAAGCGGGCTTCGTTGGTAGAGGTCGTGCGCTGTCAGTGTTGGAGGAAAGGAGGCCTTTGAGCAGGCGCCAGAAACAGACCACAGTGGGGAAAAGACAAGGCCCCCAAACAATGCCACACAGCCAGCCGATCTCTGTAAATTTATGGCGTAATCTTGCCATAATATGGGAACGAAATAAACTTGTGATGAACTCGGTGGGAGGAAATGAGTCATGGGAGGAGATAGATGATACAGTATTTATATTGGACAGAACTTCTAAACTTGCTTGAGCCCCTTCCAGAGGAAAGGAAGCCGGGCTGGGGGCGTGATTTCCTACAGCCATGTTGTTAAGCATCGTTTGGGTGAAGGGGAGTGGAAAAAAACAAACCTCTGATGCTTTCATGTTCAGACCCCACAGCTGTCTTTGGTCCGAGCCGCAGGCAGCCCAAGCAGCGCTCCATCCGAGATAAGCGTGCAGTCGTGTGCTTTTAAAACGTGGGCGCCTCATCTTGGCCCGGTGCTTTATGAGTCAGCGTGTTGATCTAGAAGATTGTCAATGATGGGAGGGCATTTGAAAGTTATTTTAAAAGAGGAAACTAGACCACTAATTTGGCTTTGGGTATTTCTTTCATATAGTTTTTTTTTTGTTGTTCGTTTTTTGAAACAGAGTCTCTGTTGCCCTGGGTAGAATGCTATGGCATCATTATAGCTCACAGCAACCTCAAACTCTTGGACTCAAGCAATCCTCTTGCCTCAGGCTCCCAAGGAGCTGGGACTGTAGGCTTGTGCCACCACGCCCAGCTATTTTTTCCCATTTTTAGTGGAGACGGAGGTCTCCCTCTTGCTCAGGCTGGTCTTGAACTTCCAAGCTCAAACAACCCACCTGTCTCAGCCTCCCAGAGTGCTAAGATTACAGGTGTGAGCCACAGTGTCTGACCTTGGCTTTGGGTATTTATTTCATATTCATTGAAGGTGCTGGAGGCATTTCTTCTGGGCTTCCTGGGGTAGTAAAATTTAAGCAGAAGGTTCATGGCCATGCTCTGGCTGTGTCTGTTGCCTCCCACGTTTCTGTAACTCAAATTATTGAGGATTTCTTAGTCTTGGCCTGGGGTGTTCTTGGCTGTCCTGTGTTGTAGGTGGCCTCTGCCTGCTGCGTGCTAGCAGCAAGACCCCAGTGTGGGAACCTAAAGCATCCCCAGGTGTTGCCAGGTGCTGTCTGGGGGGCAGAATTGGTGTCATTGAGAATAGTGGGCTAAGCTTTGTTTTTCTTGATCAAGGGACTTGCGAAGTTAACTCTCATCCTAATAGGTATGACACCACTGGGGAGCGTGTTCTGTGTGTCTGGCCCAGGGCCATCTGCTCTATGTGAATTATCTCATTTCAGTCACAACAATCTATGTGGTGAGAATTCCTGTTTTACACGAGAGACTGAGGTTTATGGAAGACAAGTAGCTTGTGCAACTGCACACAGCTAGGGACCGGCACCAGGTTTAGACGCTGGTTCCTGTGCAGGGGTGTCAACCACCTCCACAAAGCTGGGTCAGAGTGAACTAAAACTCTGGGCAATCTGAGTTCTAGGTAGGTCCTCACATAGACATAGGCGTCTGGAATTATCTAGATCAGTGGCTCTCCACTGAGACAATTTGCCCCCCACCCCCAGGAGACACTTTGGTTGTCACCATGGAGCTGCTACTAGCATCTGGCCAGGGTCACCCACAGTCAATGCCAAGAGGGCCCCGCACAGCAAAGAATCACCTGGGCCCAAATGTTCGCAGTGTTAAGGTTGAGAGACCCTGGTTTAGGTCATGACCTTCCCTGTTTTTTCGCTGGGCCACAGTTTGGTGATACTGGCAGTCCTACATATAAACCTAAAATTAACTTGCAGCGTGGAAGTCTGCAGTTTGAATAGTAAAAATTCCAGAAAAGGGGCTTAAATCCTTTTGAGCCTGTTTTCATCACTTAGTAGTTTCCCAAATGCTTTGAGTTTCTTCTGCTTTCTGCAGCCTTTGCTCCAAAGCGAGGTTCCTGCTTACTTTTCATCTTCGGCCAAGTGAAAACTGCATCCATGTCTGTTCGGTGCACCCTGTACCCTGTCACAGGACCCGGGCATTGCGGCAGGAGGAGGGTGCTCCTTTCAGTGTTTCATTTCTCTTGGCCCCTCTCTGCAGGATGAATCAACTGGAGAAATTACATTTTACATGAAGGGAGCAGATGTGGTCATGGCCGGCATCGTGCAGTACAACGACTGGCTGGAGGAAGAGGTAAGCTTGATGGGGGAGTTAAACCAGGCCTCGGGAGCACGTTCTACAGAGGCAGACCCTTGCATGGACAGTAAGGTGTGTCTCTGTTTGTTACCTATGGCTGTGTTACAATTCCCTCTGGAATGTAGCTGCTTACAACAATACAAACTTTCTTCTTGTGCTTCCTGTGGGTTAGGGATCCAGGCTTGGCTCAGTGGGGTCCTCTGCTTCAGGGCTCTTCACCCACAGTCTGTGGTCAAGGTGTCATGAGGGGCCACAGTCTCATCTTAAGACTCAACTGGGGCAGGATCAGGTCCCCTGGTGGTTGTGGCAGCAGTTAGCTCCTTGTGGGTTGTTGGACTGAGGGCCTCAGGTTCTTGACAGCTGTTGGCCATAGGCTGCCCGCTTCCCCTTGCCATGTGGGTCTCTCCATAGGGAAGCCCATCACCCGCCAACTGGCTTCATCAAAGTGAGCAAAGGAGGGGGCAGGAGAGAACCAGTAAGGGAGCATCACCATCTTTGGTAACCTCATCCCAGATGTGACATCCCCCAACTTGTGCCTCAGACTGTGTGTTTCGGATGAGTCACTAGGCTAGCACACACTCAAAGAGGAGGTGATGACACGAGCATGGGAGTCCCAGGAGGTAGGGATCATGGGTGCCACATCTGAGGCTGCCTATCCCATTTGTGATATGGACAGTTGGCCAGCCTGGCAGGAAGGAGAGAGCATTCAGGTTTCTTGGGCCATTTTTGTCCCATCGCTCAGCTTCAGAAAGGGGATTACACATTTTAGTAACTAGCAAACACCCTCTTTCTGCTCCAGTGTAGCTTCCTGTGCTAGGCACTGTGCAACAATGATGTAAACAGATGACAATGTTTCAGTAACATCATAACTAGTCATGTTTAGTAACTCAGTAACATAGTGTTTCCAATTTCGGGTTGTACACACCCTAAGGCCTGCAGGAGCCAGGCAGGAAACACAAATGAACTAAATGGGCCTGGATGTGTTTTTCTGACAGTGTTTGTACCTTTCCCATTGAACATCCAGGAATGTGCTCCATTTTCTGGGAACACACAGAGGCAGCTACTTCTCAGCCATCAGATTGTGGTTATTTGGGAATGTGCATGTCATTTTGTCAGATGTTCAGTCTTTCTCAGAAGTCCAGATCTATATGAAATCTTGCAATGCTGACTTAAATTTCAGCACATATACTGTGCCCATGCCCATGGGCTGCCGCTCTGCCGCCTCCCCCATGAGAGGTTCACTTCTCAGAAGATTGCTTTAGGGAACAGTGACTTTCTGACTTCCCATTTTCCCTGTCCCCCTTGGGAAGGGCATGTCCACGTCAGCATCTGGGCCCTCCCCAGTGAGAGTTGGGGTCTCCGGGGCTGAGCCCTCTGTGTGGTTCTCACTGACCTCCGTTTCCTTTCCAGTGTGGCAACATGGCCCGTGAAGGGCTGCGCGTGCTGGTGGTGGCAAAGAAATCTCTAGCAGAGGAGCAGTATCAAGACTTCGAGGTGAGTTGTTTAGGGACCTCTCCTTTGTTTCTGTAGCCCTGCCACCTCCTCAGCCATGTGTCCTGCGGTGTCCCCCTGGCTCATTCTCTCCAGCTGTCCCTCGATCTTTGCACGTACTTTCTCTCTGACTGACATCCACAGGCCTCTATGTCCCACTCCCTTGATTTTGGTGGGGGGTGGTCTCAGCTCAAGTGCTGCCTCCTTCCAGACCCCATCCTGGACTACCTGTCTGTGCCCCCCCCCCCACATCACTTTCCCTCCACCCCACTCTACCTTTCCTATCGTGCTTACCACCATCTATAGACAGCCTTCTTTATATTTTTTAACCTTCATCTTACCTGTCTTTTTTCCAGAATCAGAGCTTTTTGAGGGCAGGGACATTTCTCAGTCTGGTTCACTCTTACATCCCCAAAGCTTAGGATGGTCCTCAGCACATAGCACATTTTAAGGGAAACTTGGCATGCATCTCCCCTTTGGAGCTCTTTTCTTCAGTGTAAAAATGTTGGAGTTGAACTAGATCACTGACTTGTTTATGTCATCTTGTCACGTAGACTGCGTGTTCCCCAAGGGGAGGGTCCTTGCCTTGTCCACTCTGTGTCACTGGCATGTGGCATAAAGCTGAGGTGCACAAACGCAGGGGAGTAAGGCAAGGTTACTGGGTCCCTTACTGCCCTGCGGTCCCCAGAGAAGCCACATGGGTCTCACTCTATTTGTATGGGTTCTTTGTAGGCATTTATTTAACAAGAGTTCTGCCACCTGATGAAGGCTACCTGCATTTCCATTTTAAAAGCGTATGCTTTGAGTGGGTCCCACTGGAGATTTTAGGGCTTTGTCCAGGTTTTTTCTAACATGATATAGAGCAGGAGTTCTCCACCTTCCTAATACCGCAGCCCTTTAATACAGTTCCTGGGGGTCGTGACCCACAGGTTGAGAACCGCTGATATAGAAGAAATCAACAGAAGAGTTGGGTCTGTGGTCTTCAGAAGTGGGACTTTGTCTTTTAGAAAACCTGGTGCTGCAGAGTTTGGGTTCCACAGTACATGTGGTGTGTGGGAGAACCTATTGTGATATTAGAATTTGGGTTGTGCTAATCTTTGAGACAACCCAGTGAGGTGGGGGCTGTTGTTGACATTTTATGCACAAAAGCAAATGAGGCTCAGAGAAGTTAAGTGACTTGCTGAAAGTCTCACAGCAGGTGAGCCAGGAGCACAGGGTGGGGCTCAGCCCTGTCCAGCTCTGGTATCTACACTTGTGACTTGGGAGCAGCTGGGAAGCCCATTTGACCCCCTTGGGGTCCCAGCCCACTTGCCTGTGGTGGGGATCAGGGACAACCCTTCCACTAGCAGCCTCAGCCTTGCCTCTCCCACCCTGAGTGGTGACCACGTCTGCTGTGTCCCAGGCCCGCTACGTCCAGGCCAAGCTGAGTGTGCATGACCGCTCCCTCAAAGTGGCCACGGTCATCGAGAGCCTGGAGATGGAGATGGAACTGCTGTGTCTGACGGGCGTGGAGGACCAGCTGCAGGCAGATGTGCGGCCCACCCTGGAGACCCTGCGGAACGCTGGCATCAAGGTGGGGTGGGCCTGCTGGGGCCTGGGTGCATGGAGAGGGCCTGCAGAACTACCCGACAGCAGAGCAGAGAGGAGAGTGGGTGCCGAGAGGAAGCCAGGTGTGTCCCCTCTGTGATGGGCCCTGGTTTGAGGAGATGTATGTGGTGTTTGCTTTTATTCATGGGGCCTCCGTGACCAACCAGGCCCCCTTGCTTGGTATCGAGTGGAGTCCAGCATACACTGGCTGCTTGGTATGGTCTGGCTGAGTGGGCAGCAGCTGGCCTGTTGGTGTGGCTAAGTGACTGACCAACAGGCAGAGAAACAACTGTTGAATTTATGATTGGGGACCCAAAAAGTATGTCCCGTAGTTGAATCTGGAGAGGCCAGCAGGGGGCGTCTGGGGACCTGGTTCTCTGCGAGCCCAAGTGACCCGGGAGGAAGTGTATGTTTGTCACCGGCCTCAGCTCCCAGGCAGCTCTCTGTGGCATCCCCTGGGGCTGTCCTCTCAGCAGGACCTTATGAGGAGGACAGATTAGACACCAGGTTGCATTCAGGCCCACTGGCCTCTCACGTGCATGTCTCCTTGTAAACCAAGCTCAGTCTCGTCCCTGTGGCCATAGGCTTAGTTCTTCACAGGGAAATCACCAGCAAGATCCGATTTTCTGGTGGCTGGAGGCCCATTCCTCCTGCACTGTGGGGTTTGAAATTGAACACCAGGTATTTCTAAGGCTCCTGCTCTTGGAGTTTTGAGATTCCATTTTCCGCTTCCAGCTTTGTCCTGGACATTTCCTCTTTCTCAAGCTGCTTCTGTCCCTGAGACGAGGTGTTTCTACTTCACAGTGTGGCCACAACCTATCTTTCTGGTGTCCCCTTTACATGCAAGGGGAAGAGCTATCTCGGGGGTAGGGCAGGGTGGTCTGTACCTATGGTCTGAGGTGTGATCGTTCACAGGAAACTTGCTGCTTCAGCCCCTCGTCTAGATGCAGAAACTCAGGCAGAGCAAGGCAGCCCTGGCTTCTTGTGCTGGGACTGGAGCTGGGGTCTCAGTATGCCCCGTGGCGCCTTCCTGTCGTCCTGTGTGGGGTGTCAGCTGAGGAGTGCACCTGATAGTTTTCTAGAACTTGAGCCCCCAGCTCCTGGCTTTGCTCTTTGACATCATCTCTGAAGTAGCACTAAGCCAGGATCACGTAAAAGAAATTTATCTTCAGGCCCCAAAGTGGGTTTCTCTTGCCAAAATCCGGCACAGCTCCAGAAATGCCCAGTGCTTCCTGCTGACCCTCTCTCTGCCTGGGTCCCCACCTTGCCCCTCTGCTCACTCCTGGGACCTTTGGCAAGTGATGCATCTGTTCCCGTCTCCAACAAAAGTTACCGTAAAGGTGGAATGCAGCTGAGCCTACGTGCCGGGTGCTCCAGGAGCGTGTGCTGTTATTTCCTTTCCCGTATCCCCCACTGCCCAGGTTTCTAATACTTCTCGTTGGGAGCACAGAGAACAAAAGGGTTAATGAGGTAGAATAGCAGAGCAGGAAGCACGTTCCATGTGGACTCGGAAGACCCAGATTCTGGCCTGGTTAGGACACGAGGTCACACTGTGGCTTTGGGGCAAGTCATGTTACTCTGTCTGAGCCCACAGCATTGAAATGCAGGCTGAGCTGGTAGGAGATACGGAAGAGCTCAGTTCATTACCGTCGGGGCTTGGTAGGCAGGGTTAAATGGCAGCAGAGTCCACCTCAGACATCCAGCTACATAGAGTTTGCAGTGTCATAAATCAGTGTTTCCTGTAGGACGTGGAGGAGACCTCTCATTCTTACAGGCTTTTCCTTTTAAAGTGTTTACTGCTTTTTTTTTGAAACAGAGTCTCACTTGGTCACCCTGGGGTTAAATGCCATGGTGTCGTAGCTCACAGCAACCTCAAACTCTTGGGCTCAAGTGATCCTCTTGCCTTGGCTTCCCAAGTAGCTAGGACTACAGGTACCCACCACAACACCTGCTAGTTTTTCAATTTTCGGTAGAGACAGGGTCTCACTCTTGCTCAGGCTGGTCTCCAACTCCTGAGTTCAGGCAATCCACCTGCCTTGGTCTCTCAGGACGCTAGGATTATAGATGTGAACCACTGTGCCCAGCCTTGAAGTGTCTGCTGCTTTAAAGAAAATCCCTGTGAAAAGGATTCTGAGGTCTGAAGACCGAGCTTCCCGAGCCTCCTGTAGCACATGGAGGGATGCTCTTTCTAAAAGTACCTGACAGCTTTTTGCTGCCACCAGCAGTGGTTAGTCAGGGTTCCAAAGCTCTTGAACCAGAACATTTCCCGTGGTTTGTTGGGGACACCACGAGTCTCAAGGAGGCAACTGGAACATAACAATTTCAGCTCAATGTTCCTGGAAACTCAGCTGATGCAGACGGCAGGCGACCTCCAAAACTAACAAACCAGACCTCTCTGGTGCTGTGATTTCAGGTGTGGATGCTGACGGGGGACAAGCTGGAGACGGCAACGTGCACGGCGAAGAATGCCCATCTGGTGACCAGAAACCAGGACATCCACATCTTCCGGCTGGTAAGGCTCTCTCTCTGTTGGGGCCAAGAGAGGTGATGCTTCCATTGGTCCTGTGGTCCCATAACCTTGAGTGGGCCCTTAATGAGGAATGGGAAACAGGTGGACCACTCAGGGTGGGAGAAGCTGAAGCCATGAGGAGTTTGGCAGGATCTCCGGGTGGCCTGGGTGCAGGCTTGGAGTTCCTGCTGGCAGGGTTTAGGAGCACCTGGTTCCCGCCCTGTGCTCGTGCTGTGCTCTTACCCTTTTGGGGGGGGGGGAGTGGTGGGGCTCATGGTCCCCTTTGCAAAGCTGATGCAAGTTAGACACTACCCTGTGAAAGAGGCAAGCCTGCTTGAACATGTGAACTTGTGCTTGATTCCTGAGACTTCACTGGACCCCCAAAGGCCAAGTCCTTGGATAAGGAAGAAATTTCAGACCACAGATGCCGCCCCGCCTGTCCTCCTGAAGGCACATGTTTAGGATGTGTTAGGGAGCCTCTGACAGGGGAGAATTAGTGGCAGAGGAGAAACTGCCTGCCCTTTTGCTGGGCATTCACAGAAACCATGAGCGGGGGTGGGAGTGGGAGCTGCTCCTGGGAGGGCTGCCCTGCCCTTTCCTGTACAAGGGAGGTCAGGGGGCTGGGTCATCATGGTCAGAGCCATGATGTCAAACAACCGGAGGGACTCCAGATGTTTCAGGTTTGGGGGTGTCCTCCTCCTGCCATTGGTCCACAGCACATAGAAGCTTTGAGAAATCCAGTGACTTCAGAGCAGACGTGTTGTGCAGAGACAGATGAGGTCGATGGTCATGATCCACAGATTCTTTGTGAATCTTCCTCCTCACTGAAACTTACCCGTGACCCTGAAATCAGTACTTGTAGCACTTTGATGGCCACCCGCAGACATGGGGGGATCTGGGTTGCCCGACATGGATGGTCCCAGCCGAGGCTTCACAGGGCGGTGTGAATGGTCTGCCTAACAGCTCTCAGGACTGGAAACAAGTGCCCTTTTTCTAGTCCATTTAAGCGTCAGGCTTTTCACATTTTTGTGCTTTTTGTTGGCTGTTTGCTGTTTTAAGTGGTCCCCAGCACAACGCTGAAGGGTTATACTGTGTTCCCAAGCCGAGAAGGCTGCCACATGCCTTACGGGGAAAATGTGCATGTTAGGTGAGCTGCTCTCGGATGGGAGCTCGGTGCTCACGGATTAAGGTGCCTTTAAACAGGAGCACACACAGAACAGGGCTCCGCATGGATGGCAGCTGTGTGACCAGAGGCGCCCAGGAACTTAACTCTGTATTTCCCTACAGCAGTAAGTGGTTTAGTAGTTGGTAACTCTGCGTTTGCAGTGACATCGTAGACCACAGCTACACGAACAGTGAGAGTTGACCTTGTATCCTGGAACTCAAGGGTTGGAAACTGTGGCCCATGCGACAGTCTCCCGTTTTTGTAAATAAAAAGTATCTAGTTTGTTCGGAATGTCGACATTCCCACTGCCTTAAAGTATTGTGTGCAGCTGTTTCTGAACGACAACAGAGTCGAGCATTTGTGGTGAACACTCGATGGTCCACCGAGGCTGAGCCATTTAACCTCTGGTGCTTGACAGGAGTGGGTCACCCCATGGGGTGCCCGGCTGGGAGCACCTGCTCTGCCATGAGCCAGCTCCGTCATGACAGGCAGGCTGACACACCTTACCAGCCTTCTGTTTCTTTAAGTGTAAGAGAAACTTGTGATCATCATGCACCTGTTGGAGCCTTCCTGAGGAATAAATGAGGAAGATCCTTGAAAAATGCCCAGCACCATGCTGGCATGTGATGAGAGATGGTCATTTTTAGTCTCGGGGGAAATGGAGGGTGAGGGGGGTCTACAGGCTCTCCTAAATCCTGCAGAATTGTGACTGCCAGGGCTTCGTGTGGCTCTGGGTCTGTTGGGGGACAGCGGGGAAGGGTCCTTGGCTGGGGTGGCTGCTGCCTTCACGCCAGCTCCAGGAAGCCATTGTTCATTGTTCTCTAACCTCCAGAGAGCTGCGCCTTCTCCATCTTCCCGTTCCCTTTTAGGTGACCAACCGCGGGGAGGCCCACCTAGAGCTGAATGCCTTCCGCAGGAAGCATGACTGCGCCCTGGTCATCTCTGGGGACTCCCTAGAGGTGAGCTTGGGGTCCCCCGCCACTCAGCTCGCTGGATTCTGGTCCTCTTCCTGCTGCAGTGGGAATGCTGTGGGCTGGCAGTCACTTTGGCTGACCTGCCCTCTCTCCCTGCACCCCCTCCAGGTCTGCCTCAAGTTCTACGAGTACGAGTTTATGGAGCTGGCCTGCCAGTGCCCGGCTGTGGTCTGCTGCCGCTGCGCGCCCACCCAGAAGGCCCAGATCGTGCGCCTGCTCCAGGAGCGCACGGGGAAGCTGACCTGCGCAGTAGGTAGGCACTAGGTGTGCACAGGGAAGCTGACCTATGTGATAGGTGAGCATGTGTTGGGCATTCACAGAAACCATGGTGGGTAGGCACCGAGTGTACATGAGGAAGCTGACCTGCGCAGTCGGTAGGCTGCGGGTGCCCAGGAGGTACTTGGAGAAGTATAAATGGTCTGTGCTGCTAGAGTCCTCCAATTCCCCAGGCTGCTTTGCTCAAGTGATGATGACCTTGGCTGTCCTTTTGTTATTATTTTTTTTTATTTTTTAAAGGTTATCTTATTAATCTTTTTTTTTTTATTAAATCATAGCTGTGTACATTAATACTGACATGGGGTACAGTGTACTATTTCTATATGCAATTTGAAATACTTTCATCCAACTGCTTAACATAGCCTTCATGTCTTTTTCTTAGTTATTGTGTTAAGACATTTATATTCTACGTTTAGAGAGATTCACATGTACCCTTATAGGATGTGTTTTTTTTTTTTTTTGAGACAGAGCCTCAAGCTATCCCCCTGGGTAGAGTGCCATGGCATTACAGCTCACAGCAACCTCCAACTCCTGGGCTCAAGCGAGTCTCTTGCCTCCACCTCCCAAGTAGCTGGGACCACAGGCGCCGGCCACAACGCCCGGCTATTTTTTGGTTGCAGCTGTCATTGTTGTTTGGCGGATCCAGGCTGGGGATTCAAACCTGCCACCTTAGGTGTACGTGGCTGGCGCCTTAGCCAGTTGAGCTATAGGCACCGAGCCAGTTCGGAGGGTCTTAAAGGAACATCCCTTTATGTGGACTCTGAGAAAGCTTCTTCAAACATAAGTCAATGGCATTCGAAGTTACATTGAGGTTTCACATACCTGACCTAATTTCTCTTCAGTCTTAATCTTCACTTGGGTATTCTGCAATTTAAGACTAAATTACATTTGTAGGTGACAGGCTTCTAGGAAAAAAAGAAAAATATTAAGACAAACTTACAAAGATAAGGCTCACGCCTATAATCCTAGGACTCCGAGAGGCCAAGGTGGGTGGATTGCCTGAGATCACAGGTTCAAGACCAGCCTGAGAAAGAGTGAGACCCCCCTCACCAATCTCTAAAAATAGCTGGTGTTGTGGCAGGTACCTGTAGTCCCAGCTACGTGGGAGGCTGAGGCAAGAGGATTGCTTGAGCCTAAGAGTTTGAGTTTGCTGTGAGCTGTATGCCATGGCACTCTACCAAGGACAGCAAAGTGAGACTATCTCAAAAAAAAAAAATTACAAAGATAAGCACTGCCAGTTTCCCTTATACTGCCCGAATTCCATATTGCTGTGGAGCAGTCTTTCTAAAAGAAAAGCTGACATCATTTTCAGCTTAAAATTTCTTGATGGCACTCCTTCTCTACCAGGATAAATTTTACATGTTTCTGCTGCTGGAGCAGGAAGGACAGAGGGAGCATAAGTTTAATGATCACCTGCTGTGTTGCAGGTCCTATGTAATGGACATTCGTCTAACCATGTTCATCTTCTGAGGACTGTTCCTCCAACTAGTTAATTAACCCAAGACCCTCCATACTTTTATATGACATTTTACACAATAAATAATTAGTCCTATGGTAGGGGCTCAATTTAGGCTGGATTAAGGAGTCTCTTCACTAGGATTTTAAAATTTGGTACCCAGGGTCTTAAGATCTATCTATGGCAACTTGAAATGTAAAACTTGCCAGCCATGGGCAGTGCCTGTGGCTCAGTGAATAGGGAGCAGGCCCCCTATACCGAGGGTGGTGAGCTCAAATCCAGCCCTGGCCAAACTGCAACAAAAAAGTAGCTAAGCGTTGTGGCGGGTGCCTTTAGTCCCAGCTACATGGGAGGCTGAGGCAAGAGAATTGCTTAAGCCCAAGAGCTGGAGGTTGCTGTGAGCTGTGATGTCACAGCACTCTACCAAGGGCAAAAAAGTGAGATTCTGTCTCTTAAAAAAAAAAACAAACTTGGCTCAGTGCCTGTGGCTCAAGTGGCTAAGGCACCAGCCACATACACCTAAGGTGGCAGGTTAGAATCCAGCCAGGGCCCGCCAAACAACAATGACGGCTGCAACCAAAAAATAGCCAGGCATTGTGGCGGGCACCTGCGGTCCCAGCTACTCGAGAGGCTGAGGCAGGAAACTCGCTTGAGCCCAGAAGTTGGAGGTTGCTGTGAGCTGTGATGCCATGGCACTCTACCCAGGGGGACAGCTTGAGGCTCTGTCTCAAAACAACAAAACAAAACAAAACTTGCCAGCCATTTTCACACTTATAAAGTTGTTTAGAGGTCAAAAAGGCAGATATCAAACAGGAAAAAGCAAAGATATAGAATGTAGACCTAGTATCCTGGTGCCATTTGTACTCCTAGATACAGTTTTTTCCAAGGTCCAAGGTTTATTTTTGTTTAATCTTGCTATAACTCACTTCTTTTCTCCCCTCTTTCCTCCCTCTATTCCTTTTTTTTCTTTTTTGAGACAGTCTCACCTGGTCACCCTTGGTAGAGTGCCATGGTGTCTTAGCTCATAGCAATCTCAAAGGATCCTCTTGCCCCGTCACCCAAGCAGCTGAGACTATAGGTGCCCACCACAACACCTGTCTCTATTTTTAGAGACAGGGTCTTTCTCTGGCTTAGGCTGGAGAGCCTGTGAGCCCAGGGCAGTACACCCACCTTGGCCTCCCAAGTGCTGGCATTACAGGTGTGAATTACAGGACTTGCCTGGTCCTCCTCCCTCTTTTCCTTCCTTCCTCCCTTCTCTACTGTTGTCTTTCTGTCCTCTCGTTCCTTCTGAGTTGTATTTCTGTCTCTTGCAACCAGAGGACGTCAACATGGTAATCATACAACAACCGTAATGATTTATTTACTGATATAAGGTCTTGTTGCTATCTCCCAGGCTAGAGTGCAGTGGCATCATCATAGCTCACTGTAACCTCAGACTCCTGGGTTCAAGTGATCTTTCTGCCTCAGCCATTCTAGTAGCTGGGACTAGGAGGTATGCACCATTACAGCTGGCTAATTTTTCTGTTTTTGTAGAGGTGGGGTCTTGCTCTTGCTCAGGCTGGTCTCAAAACTCTTGGTCTAAAGCAATCCTCCTACCTCAGGTTCTCAAAGTGCTAGGATTACAGGTATAAGCCAGTATGCCTGGCTAACAATCTTATTTTTAACATTTTACTTTGAAATAATTTTATGCTTAGAGAAAAGATAATACAGAGTTCCTGCATTGGGCATGGTAGTGTGCCTGTAATCCCAGCTACTCAGGAGGCTAAGGGAGAAGGATGGCTTGAGTCCAAGAGTTCAAGACTACCTGGGGCAACATAATGAGATTCTGGAGACCCTGTCTCAACAATAACAACAACAAAAGAGAGAGTGAGAGTAAGCAAGAGTGCTCCTGAATGGCTCATGCCTGTAATCCTAGCACTCTGGGAGGCTGAAGCAGGTGTATTGCCTGAGCTCACAGGTTTAAGACAAGTCTGAGCCAGAGTGAGAACCTCATCTCTAAAAATAGCTGGGCGGTGTGGCGGGTGCCTGTAGTCCCAGCTACTTGGGAGGCTGAGGCAAGAGAATCACTTAAGCACAAGAGTTTGAGGTTGCTGTGAGCTATGACACCACAGCACTTTACCAAGGGCAACAAAGTGAGATTCTGTCTCAAAAGCAAAGAAAAAAAAAAAGAGCACTCCTGTATACCTTTCACCTTGTTTTCCCCAATGTAAACATCTTACATGACCATGATATAATTACTAAAACTAAGAAATTAACATTAATACTATTACTGAATGCTATTAATGAAACAGGAGGCTTTATTCAGATTTCCATAGTTTTCCACTATAGGATTTAATCCAGGACACTACACATGTCATTTGTGTGTTGATTTCCTCAAGGTCTTCCAGTCTGTAATAGTTCTTTCTTTCTTAGTCTTTTATGACTTTGACTTTTTTTCTTTTTTTTGAGATAGAGTCTCACTCTGTTGCCCCAGCCTAGAGTGCTGTGGCATCAGCTTAGTTCACAGCAACCTCAAATTCCTGGGATCTTCCTGCCTCAGCCTCCTGAGTAGCTGGGACTGCGGGTGTGTGCTCCAACACCCAGCTAGTTTTTCTATTTTTAGTAGAGATGGGGTCTCCTAGCTCAAGCTAGTCATCATAGCTCATTGCAACCTCATACTTCTGAGCTAAGCAATCTACCCACCTCAGCTTCCCAAAGTGCTAGGCTTTCAGGTGTGAGCCACTATGCCCAGCCGAGGAGAAAAATTATAACTCACAAACTGTTTTCAAATGCAAGTCCATTTTTATAAAAATTAAATGTTATGAGTAAAATTGATGCAATAATATGTTGTGTAGATATGTAAATTTTTTTTGAGACAGAGTCTCAGTATGTCACCCTTGTAAAGTGCTGTAGGATCACAGCTTACAGCAACCTCAAACTCTTGGGCTTAAGCGATTCTCTTGCCTCAACCTCCCAAGTAGCTGGGATTACAGGCGCCCCCCACAATGCCTGGCTATTTTTTGGTTGTAGTTGTCACTATTGTTTGGCAGGCACGGGCTGCATTCAAACCTGCTAGCTCTGGTGTATGTGGCTGGCCCCTTAGCCACTGAGCTACAGGTGCCAAGCCTTTTTTTTTTTGAGACAGAGTCTCACTTTGTCACCCTTAGTTGAGTGCTGTGTTGTCATAGCTGACAGTCCAGCTCTTGGGCTCAAGTGATTCTCTTGCCTCAGCCTCCGGAGTAGCTGGGCTACAGGTGGCCGCCACAATGCCTGGCTATTTTTTTTTTGTTTTGTTTTTTTAAGAGATGGGGTCTCACTCAGGGCAATCCACCCGCTTTGGCCTCCCAAAGTGCTAGGATTACAGGCATGAGTCACCTCGCCCAGCTGTAGTTTTCTTTTTAAAAATAATTTGGAGCCAATAATTTTGTTTTTAGCCCTCAAAAATAATTTTGTTGATCCCTATAGTGCTTTTGGGCCCAGGTACTCCCTCCTGCTTCTCAAGAGTCAGGTGACCCTTCCTGCCTCCCTGTGCTTATTTCTTCCCAGCTGCGTTTAAATATGCTCATTTATGCCATCTAAATAGACTCTACCTTAGCTAAGTAAAATCCCTACCTCTATACTGGGCCCAGTCCCACTACCTTTCTCTCTCTCCCCTTCTACCTCACCAAAGCCCAATTGCAAAATTATCTATTCTCTGCCCTTTTCCAGATGCCTCCTCCCTACCATGGCTTTTAGGGGAAAGATCCAGCTCTATATCTTGGCCTGTAAAGCCTTATCCAGTATGAGCTCTGCCAACCTCAAAAGATCCTGCTTACTATTCCCTACCTTCTATCTCTTCTTTCTCTCATTTCCTCAGACAGAAGCTTTCTCCCACCCTTGGGCTTTGACCTTTGCTTTGGGAACTCTGGTTGGAGCCCACTCTGCCACTCACTTCTTTGCCTTCATAATTCCCATTTCTCCTGACAATCTCTCCTAATGTCCCAGAGTGAATCAAGCCCCCTGTTGCTATCACTTCATGACACATGACTCACTGTGATTATTCACAGTTGTTCATTCATTGTATTCCTATGGGACTCCAGGAACTCCGAGTCAGTGTATGAGTATATTAATGCTGCCATAACAAAATGTCACAGTCTGGGTGGCTTAAACAACAAAAATTTAGTGTTACTCGGTTCAGGAGGTGAGAAGTCTGAGATAAAATTGATGGCAAGTTTCTTCTGAGGCTTCTCTCTCGGCCTTCTTCCTGTGCCCTCACATGACCTTTCTCCTGTGTCTCTTCCTCTCCTTATAAGGATACCAGTCATATTGGATTTGGGCACACTCTAATGACCTCACTTTAATTTAATCATTCTTTAAAGATTTCATCTGTAAATGCTGCTACATTCTGATGAACTGGGGGCTGGGATTTCACCATGTGAACTTTGGGAGCACACAATTTAGCCCTTAATAATCAGGAACTGTGTCTTCTCAGTGTATCCCAAGCATCAAGTGGAGTGCCTAACACAAAGTAAGACACAGGATATATTTTCTCTCTAAACTAACTGTCCCAGACTAGCTGCATGGCACTGGCCTCATTCCTGTTTTCTTTGCACTTTAGTTGCACCGTCTATAATATTAGGCTGGAGAAATAAGTCTCTCTGGACAGTCTGCCAGTTGATCCTCTGGCCCGCATCCTTAAGTTAATTTCTTATTTTTAAAATTTTTTGGCCAGGGCCAGGTTTGAACCTGCCATCTCTGGTATATGGGGCTGGCGCCCTACTCCTTGAGCCACAAGCATTGCTCCCTTAGGTTAATTTCTTTAGTGAAGTCCTTCTCCCTCACCAATAGAGCAAAGTGTTATTTCCAATTGCTTCTTTCCTGGGACTGTTCCTTCAACCCTCTTGCCCCAAAGGAGTTAAAATGGAGAAGTTGACACTAAGGACAGCTAGCTGCCTAGAGGCAGCTCTTGGCTAGTCACTTGGTCATAGTGCCCAGCACATAAACTATCACCTGGGCACTCAGCCCTGGGTTTGAATTTCAGTTCTGCTATTTCCAGGCTGAGGTACCTTTGCCAAGGTCCCTTTGAGAGTGTTAGTTTTCTTTGCTACCAGATGGGCAATAGACATGGATAATTCCTGAGCACTGCCAGGTTGAGTGCCTCATCTTTAATGATACAGGGCGCAGGCTTCTAGCTTAAGGTCCTAGAAATGCAAATTTCACACTTATAACCATCTGAGTGGCTAAGTTCTTGTCTGCTGATAGGCCATGGGAGCATAGCAGATCTATCTAGGAAGTGGACCTTTCTGACGGCTTTGGCTGGCCAGAAAGGGCAATGTCTAGTGCAGTGGTTCTCAACCTTCCTACTGCCACGGCCCTTTAGTACAGTTCCTGTGGGTTGCAACCCACAGGTTGTGATCCACTAGTCTATAGGAAGGTAGATGGGTAGGATTCATCGTGTTCCTTGGATCCTCCCTCATAAAGTAGGAGACAGAATTTTTTTTTGGAGACAGGATTATGACATCCAGAATGGAAGACCCACAACTGGGGAGTATATATGAGAGATCCTGAGCAATTCCAATTTTTGAGGCTCCAAGTTTATTCAAGTATGAAATACCTAAGGAAATGGAAAAGATGATTCAGAGACAAAAGCTTTTAGAAAATTAGTTTCCTGGCCAGGTGTGTTGGCTCATGCCTATAATCCCAGCACTTGAGAGGCCAAGGTGGGTGGATCACCTGAGCTCATAGGTTGGCGACCAGTCTGAGCAAGTGTGAGACCCCCCCC
>CAUYTI010096004.1:0-39233 GCA_963575145.1 Galago senegalensis | reverse complement strand
TCTTATTCAGGTTGAGTTGTGCTGCGATTCTGAAACTATCTGCTATCTGAATTTCACAATCTCTTGGCATGTCTGGAAAGTTCTCCTTCATAATCTCATGAAGAAGGGCCTCTGTGCTTTGTGAAGCAACTTTGTCACCTTCAGGAATTCCTATAAGGTGAATATTAGTTTTCTTTGAATTATCCCAAAGCTCTCTGAGAGAATTATCCATTTTTGCTCTCCATTTCTCTTCTTCTTTGAGCACTTAGGAGTGTTCAAAAGCTTTGTCTTCTATGTCAGAAATCCTTCCTTCTGCTTGCTCCATTCTGTTATGGAGGTATTCTACTGTATTTCTCAGATCTTTGAGGGCTACAAATTCTTGTCTCAGTGTGTCAAAATCTTTGCTAATTTTGTCTTTGAATTCATTGAATCATTGAGAAAACTTTGGAATTGCTCCTTGAATTTCTAATTCCAACTTTACCTCCATTCTATTAATCTTATTTGAATCAAACTCTGAATTTGATTTCTGACATCTCAGCCATTTGTCTATGAATAGTATCTTCAGTTGTGTCTGCCATATTGTTCCTTGGGGGAGTTGATCTACTCTGGTCATTCATGTTACCAGAGATCATCCACTGATTCTACCCCATGATTATTTTACTCTGTTTGGCTAGATGAGCAGATAAGGTGAAGTTGGGTTAGGGGACTCCTGGAGTAGTGATTCACCAGCCCTTTGCCCAAGAGCTGTGACTTGTGTCTGTACCTTTTTCCCTAGAGCTTTGCAAAGGACCCATACAGTGCTACAGTCTGAGACATGGAGACTTACCAGGTGTGGTGGGGCTAAGCGGCTCTGTCTTGTTCTCAGCTGGTCTCTGTCCTACCCTAGTGAATTAGTTATTCTGGGTTGAAGTCTCAGCTTTGGAGAAATATCAGCACTTATGTCACCCCACCCGCCATGGGCAACAACTGGAAAAGGAAAATAAAACCTTCCCACAACCACACACCCAGGGTACCACTTTGGATAGTCGTCAGGTGATTGGGCCAGTCCAAGAGATTCAAATCAATTGTCCCAGCCCAGCACCCAGTCTCAAGTGAGGGAGTCAAAAGGTCTCTGGCAACTAGATAGCAGGGGTCTGCTGTCAGCTCGAGTATGACTCATTCTGGTGCTCTATGGAGCCAGAAGGATCTCCCCACCCCCAGAAAATGAATTAGTCTGGGAAGGTTGATGCCTCTTTCCCCACCTTGTACCTCTGTCCTACCCAGTCACTGGTAACACCACAGGGCTATGACCCAGTTCCCTCCAATGAGCAGATGCTCTAGGGGTTTGAGCCTGCCTGAGTCACAGAGAGATCTTATGTCTCTTCAGCCAGGCCTCTGCACTCCACCACCATCTGGCAGGGGATACTGAGGCCTGACAACCTCAGGTGGTTAATGGAAGTTGGGGTGGTTCACTCAGTTCCAGCCCTGCCCCGATTGATGTTGCTGATACTTATATTTGTGCAGAATTTGTGATTCTGTACTGGCTACTGAGGACCTGGCACTGTTTGAGTTCACAGAAACTGCAACTCAGTCCTGGTCTGTGCCACTATCTAGAACTAGTGTTTCTGTTTCCCCTACAGTTTGTGTTGGGGCAGATGCAGTTAGAGCTCACACTCGGCTCAGAGTTCTAGCCCCTGGCCTGCCTGACTTTGTCTCAGCTATGATCCCCTAGGGTCCGGGTGTTTGTTAGGCTCACTACAACAGGCCTCTGGCTCAGCCCCACCCTGGGAGCATGCTGTCTCTGTGTACACATCTTCAATTCTCTGTCCCCCCAACCTCTACCCAGGCCAGTACAGCCTCAGGCATACCCTTTACTCACGGGGTCCACATTACCATCCCAGATCTATTCTGCCAGTGTCTGCCACCAGAGAAGATGCCTGGCTTTGTCTGACTGCCCAGACAGGGCGTGTCCTTCCAAAATACCCCCAGGGGTGTGAGCCCTATTGTTCCTGCTGCTGCTGCTCTGTGCTGGGGGGTACTGCCTCTCCATTTCCATATGGTTCCTTCAGTCACCATTTTCTCCTTACATCTGTGCCACAGAATCAGCACAGATCTGCAATAGCCCCTGCCTTGTCCACACCTCTCAAGAAAATGCCCAAGAATCTGGACTCCATGGGGGACCGGATTCCAGACCTTGGGGTAAGAGTGGAGGGGAGTTCTGGGAGTTCAGAATTGCAGGTAGAGAATATACATAGTTTTATATAGTTTTATGCCTGGCAGGAGAATGCCATGGCACCATAGTAGTGGAAGGAGGTCTGGTTTTCAGAAGGTCTCTTCCATGGGACAAAATAGGAAGATGTTTGAACTCTGCTTGCTTGTTTGTAGAAAGTATACTGTAAGCCATTCTCATGGGGGAGGAGACTTCTGTCTGCTTGGCAATGGATTTTGTACCTTTTGTTTGTATCTTTGGGGTCGCAGCTCACCTCAGCAGGGTTGATGTACATTCTTCAACCTTCTCTCTTGGCTCAGCTCCAAGCCATCAGCTTACTTTCAAAACTTCTGTCCTTTACCTCTCCTTCTGGATAGAAGCCACTTTGGAAAGCTGGCTCCAGTTGGCCATCTTGCTTCTGCCCCTATATTATTTCTTAAGAGCAGAGAAAAAATTCATATTTTTTACTTTTTTTAAATATTTATTTCAATTACTATTTATTGAATCCTAACATATGCCAGATAACGGGCATATAGCAGGATATAATATGTACATGGTGAAAAATAGAGACTATACTAGCAAGGACTTCATAAATATTTGACAACCAACTATGTCCTATAAATATAGTTTTATGGAAGAGGAAGTGGACACATCCCTAACAAAGTGTAAAACAAACCTATTTAGATTTGCATTATAGTACTTGACTGACAACTCAGTAATTCTTTTAACACAATCCCATACCTGTCATAATTCAGGGTAGCTATACCTCTGTACATTTTGGGATTCAGCTTTTGCCATGTAATACTTGGGTTTTATTTTTTCTTATCCTTCAGATTCTTCCACACTCCTCTCCCATTGTAATATTTCTTGAGGAGAAATACAAAGACTTCTCAATTGTAGAGCTTTGCAAAGTGATTTTTCTAGGCTTTATAATAAGCTGTTCATACAGGACCCATCAAATGTGCTTTTAGACTCTCCCAGGCAGCACTGCTTCCTCAGAGACCAAGATTTTGAGCTGAGAATTCCTTTTGCCATTTTATTCTCAGAGTGCTAAGCATATTCCCACATCCTCAAAGTCAAGTGATACTTGATTCATTGGATGCTTACCTTTCTGTTTTATTTCAAATTCCTCTCTAGTTTGCATCACCTTGTGTTTTATCACAAGACCAAGCTGTTTTATCAAATAACTCATAGTCTTTTCTCTATTACACTGTGCCACTTAGACTTCTCTACCTAGATGTGGAGATTAATAATAGACAATAGGAGAATGGCAGGAGGAGGACTAGCAAAGGAGTTAATTAAATAATGCAGGAAACAGTTGATGAATCTTGGTGGTAATACATGGATGCAGGAAATGTTTGGATTCAGGATAATTGGTGTTAATATACCATTCAACATTCATGGAAAGGAGAATCAAAATGGCATCATGGACAACAGCACAACCGCTAACATCAGTTGATTTAGAGTATAGATTTTGACTATGAGACCTCCTTGATGCTTAAATTCATACAAGTTATTGGTCTTCCCTAAATCTCAAACATATTCTTCTGTTAAATGTGAGTTAATAGGAGTGTATTAAAGCCATGCTAAATATTCTAGAAAAAGGACTCAAAACTTCAGAATGACTCCAATATGAGAAAACTCTCTTTCTAATTCATTTAAACTCTGACAATGGTACTTCTGGTCATTGGGGTTGCTCCCATAAGAAGTAAAATACCACGTTTTGCTTATTCATTTCTCAGTTGATGATCAATGATGGTTTCCAGCACTAGCTCTTATGAATCATTTTCATCAGGGCTAGCCATCCTTGCAATAGTTGTCAGATATTATTCTGTAGGTAGCTTTGTCCAAGGTGCCAGTAGCATTTATAGTATCAGACTCTAAAATGAGCTATATTTGTGCCTTTCTTCTCTTTTCTGAGCTTCCTGACCTTAGACAATAACCCCACACTTGCTGGTTCTAAGACATTGAATTCCTGTTTGACACAATCACTACTCCACAAATACAAATTCCCATTCTCTTGCACTCACTCCATGACCTTGCATTGTTCTCTGAAATAAACTCAAAATCTCTTAGCAGCACCTCACAAGCAGAGCTGAAACTTCTCATGTTCACATGGGTTCTTCTACCAAGATTGTAAGTAAAATATGGTTACCTTCAATGTGTAGTTTGGGAGAAGCCATTTTTTCTCCCATGGTTTTTCCTCCTGGTCCATAAAATAGAGCTTCTACTTTCTCAGAAGTCCTGGGTAGAAGCATCTATCTTTCCTTCCAGTTCTCATTCGGTTTTTTCCACAGGAGGATCAGTGATTTATCTGTTTGCCATGGTGAAGAATCTGATATTCACTGATCCGTATTTCTCTAGTGGTCAGGGTTAACATGGGAAGTCATTTCACACAGGTGGCCTCCTCCCTCTTGTGCCATTAATCTTGCGCTTTTTGGCTCAATGCGGTAGGGTGCTGCTGATTGGATTAGTATCTGCTCTAGAAGCCTTGTTGCTTAAGTGAATCCAGATATAACTCTGGGAAAAAAACATGTTAAGAAGTCCAAATAGACCACATTGAAGCCACATTTACCAACCTAACTTTACTTTACTAAAAGCTGACATTTCAACTTTATGACTGCTATGCCTAGTTCTCAATCAGCTTCCATTTTGAGAGGCAAAGAGTAGGATCAATTCTCTCAAGCTCAACACACGGAGGCTGTTTGTCTCTTTCAAACAGAGCTGGAATATATTTAGGCAAACCCATCTTTGTAGTCTTTTTCTCTTCCATGTGTGGAAGACTCTTCTTAGGACTAAGCACCCAGCAACATAACATTATTGTCCTATCACTTAACATAAGTTTATCCAGTCCCTCTTAGGTTTCCCAAAAGAATTTGTTAGCTTTCTTTCTCTGAAGTAGCAAATTACAGTTCGAGCCTGCCTCATATACCACATCAATCGCTTATTCAGTCCCTGGGATTGCTAAATGGCTGACCCAATTGGGTAGTTTAACTGTCCAGTCATTTGGGTTTAGGGTGTTAAAACAATTGAAGTGGTCTGACTACTTAGACTTAAAATGCCTGACTTAAACCATAATGAAGACTGAAACATCCAATTTAACTGAAAAACAGTTATGGAATCTTTTAGATGTGTTCCCATGTGTGCACAAACACGAACAGTGTCTGTGTCAGGTTCTCATTGTTTCATCTCCCATTCACCTCTCTCTCTGTCACTCCCTCTCTTTCTCTCCCTGAACTCTCTCTCTCTCTCTTCTCCCTCCCTACTCCTCTCTCCTTCCTGTTTCTCTCCCTCACTATTTATCTCTTTCCTCCCTCCATGGTTCTATCTCCCTCTTAGAATCACCAAATATTCATAATGGTGAAATATGCATTTTTGTAAACAGTGATTTTTTTTCTAATTGTACCTACTATCAGTATCTAAGAAATACTAAAAAGAAATAGATAGACTTGTTTCCTTGAGGGTTGAGATGTTAGTGAACTAGTTCATACTGCAAAGGAAGAAAGAATTTGATCTTGGCTATAGGAGTAGAGATAAAAGAAATATCCCAGAGAATACAGAAGGTCCCAGTATATTATAATACTAACATAGGGCAGGGTTCCCTGTGTCCCTTAACACCATCTAAATCTTTAGCCTAACAACTGGGAGGTTGCCCTGTGTATTTACAACCCAGTGCTATTCTCTTGGCAGCCATCCTTATCCTTCACCTCTCTTCACCTCTGAGTGCTTTTGGCGTGGAGTTTGGAGCAATTCCCTCAGAGAGTGATAAATCACTAACTCTGTAAAAACCCAAGCCCCAAGAATGGTCCCTGAAGTAAGATAAAAGCTGAACAATTAGGAAGTAGCAGGAGATACATTAAACTTTTAACAGAGGAAGGTCACCACCTTTTGGGCTGTAAGTTAGCCTCTGATATCATGGGGTCATTCTTTAAGACTGGAAAATTAAAGTTGCAGATGCCCTTCTACCCTCCCCTTACATCTCCTCGTGTGAATGTCACATAAGCAGAGAAACAGAACTGGGCTATCCCAAGAGGGATGCTGTTTTGTCAATGACACAACAAGTGTTAGAGAAATCCCAGGAGCACTGCTCCAAAGTTGAGATTGTTTGGCCATTATTCAAGATCACAAAATCTT
Organism: Galago senegalensis; assembly: GCA_963575145.1. Lineage (NCBI taxonomy): Eukaryota > Metazoa > Chordata > Mammalia > Primates > Galagidae > Galago > Galago senegalensis. The sequence continues at coordinate 32,932 of CAUYTI010096004.1, read as the reverse complement.
CACTTTTTGAGGACAACTCTCAAAGACTCAGCTTTTGAGATCTCAGCTCATCAAAGCATGTTACTCTCAGTTCTACTGAAAATAACCATATCAAGACAAAACAGAGCCCTGTTTAAAAGAGAATGAGGAGACATAAAATTCTCTTTAATATGTATAACGGAAAAGACAAAAAATCTTAATTAAAACACTGTGATATTTGGAAAACACTTTCTATTACACAATAGATTGCTCAGTACATCAAATGTTTTTTGTGAAACATGGAACAATTTAATCATAAGATCATTAATGCATTGCAAATTGATTTTGTTTCAGTTCCTTTTGAATTCTGTTAAAATAAACTGACTATTGTCCTGCTGTCAAGACTCACTCTAAGATACCATATGGTTTGAATATTTTATTCTGGATACTTAGACCTGAAAAACTAAATAGAGCATGAGAGATGGGAAAATTTTGTGTAATTTATTATATTTGGACATTTCATTTTAATGCTCATTGATATTGACATATCAAGTATAGAAATCCTTGTACAATGTTGAGAGAATATCATAGTATGGAAAATTGAACATCTTAAAGTACTCTATAAGTGTTCAGAAATGATGCTTGGCTCCAAAATGTATGCACAATCTGTAAAGATTTGATATCTATGAATATTAAAACAATCTTGGTCTATGTTTTCATCCTAAATAACTTTATTAGAAACAGTTTTACTTATTATAATGAGGTCATATAATTATCAACACAGTTTAACCCTGAATAAAAATGTTCTTTTTGTTCAGCATTTAAATATGAAAAATAAAATATGGTGATGATATGTTAAATAAAGAACTACCCTGGGACCCACACTCCTCATTCTTTCCACTGGACTGACCACTGTAAGTAATTTTCTTCCTGAGAAATATATCAGGGAAGGAAAATGCCTTGGCTGCCTAGGGTATGTTCTACAAAAGTGTGCTGATAGTTGCCAGACTGAGTAGAGCACTCATTACACAGTTTACTCATACATATGGGCTGATTGCTTATACTATGTACATATCAACATTTCTTCATTATTTTTAGTATAGAAAATTATAGAGCATAACATAATAAACACCCACATGTTCACCCTATATAATTTTAAAATATTAAAAGTTGAATATGTTTACTTCATTTCTGTTGGCATAGGTCTTTTTGTTTGTTTGGGGGAATAACACATTACTGCTAAAGTTTACATTTTCTTTGTACTTGTTATGGTTTGCATGTTCCCTCAAAAACTTGTGCTGAAATTTAATTGCCATTTTATAGTATGGAAGGATAGGACTTTCAGACATGAACAAGTCATGAATGGATTAATGCCATTATCACTACAGTAGGTTCATTATCAAGAAGTGATTTCCTGATAAAAGGATGAGTTTGGCCTAATTTTCTATCTCATACTTGCTGGCTTCAGCCTTCCACCCTTCCTTCGTGGGATCAGCCTAACCAGATGCTGCATCATGTTCTTGAACTTCCCAGCTTCTAGTACCATGAGTTGAATAGACTTCCTTTCTTTATCAATTAGCTAGTCTGTGGTATTCTGTTATAGTGACAGAAAATAGACTAAGATAGTACCCTTGCCCTTATCACATTCCATTACCTACATCTCCACAAGAAATCTCTACCTTATATTTGCTGTAAATCATTCCTGTGTGTATTTTCATTGATTCTCCTCAGAGCAATAGAGATAACCAGGTCCAATGCATAGAACTATTTTATCATACTGTATGTGTGCTTCTTGATTTTTACTCATTAGATTTTTTCAATGTATCAGTGTCAATACATATAGATATAGCTACTTTCTTTTAATTATAATCAATTATTTCATTATATAAATATATCACAATGTATTTATTTGCTCCTCTATTGAAAAATATTTTGACTGTGTCCAGTGTTCACTATTAAAATCAATGCTGCTTATAAATGTGTCCTCATGTACACATGCCAAAAGTTTCTCAGGGATATATAAGAAAAGAAATTGCTTGCTAGTTTATCAAATAAGCACATTTTTTTGCTGTTGTCAAATTGTTTTCTAAAATTTACATTCCTACTAGCACTGTGTGGGAGTTCCTATATTTTGAAGTCTTCACTTCATATTTTTAGACTTTAAACATTTATAATTTTCAGATTTTAAAATTGTTGCTAATCCATTGAATATAAAATTATATTTTATTATTATTTTGTCACTAAAACTTGTGTTAGTAAGGCTTTCTGCCTCCTCCTCCTCCTTCTTCATAATGAACTCAACTGTCTTGGGATTTAATTCCTATTATACTTATTTTTAAATAATTTTCTCAAATTGAATGAAAAAACTTGAAATTTGTATTAGAATTTGTATTAGAATTAATACAAATTAATTATTAAATTTGTATTATTAAATTAAATTATTAAATTAATTATTAATTAAATTAATTTATTATTTGTATTATGAAATTAATTATTAATTAAATTAATTTATTATTAAATTTGTATTAGAATTTGAAATTTGTGTTAGAATCCCATTAAGTTTATAGATTCATTTGGGCAAGTTGAAATCTTTATAATGTTGAATCTTCCCACTTTTGAATATAGTCTACACCTCCTTTTAATCATGTCTCCTTTCATATACTTCAAAAGTATTTTGAACTTTTATCTATGTAGAACTTAAATATCTATTTTTTATTTATCCCTAGGTGTTATATATTTTATTATATTGCAAGTTAAAAAAATTTCTCTAACATTTTCCAAGTGTTTATTGCCATCATAAAAGAACAATGTGGGTTTTATATATAAATTTTATCTCCATTATATCTGATACTATTAGATTTCTCTTATTTCTGGTAATTTGCCTGGGGATTCTTTTGCACATTTTTCATAGAAAAATCATATTGTCTAAAAATTTCAATTTTGGTTTTTTCTATTTAATACATGCATTTCTTCTTCCTTCCCTATTGTAATTATTAAAACTACCAACATGAATAGTATCAAAGATATGACTTGGAAGAACACAAGTCATTCTTTTTCATTCCCAGTTTACAGATAGCTTTTATTGTGAAAAGTTGGTGAATTTCACTGTATGCATTCTTGCACTAATGAAGATGACTATGCTTTCATCACCTTTTATCTATCAATATGCTGAATACATAAACACATTTTCTTTTGTACAATTAATTTTCACTAAAATGAACACCATTTGGCAATGCTGCTGCTGGATTTGATTTGCCTAACAATCCTCTGAGAACACTGACCCAGAGAAAAAGAATATTATAATTGTGCATCTCCCTTTATATATGAAATTAGTTTTTGCTTATTGAGCTCTCATCTCAATTTTATATAAGTTTATATAAATATAATCATAAAATTTATCATAATGTACTCTTTGGACTTCATTAAAAAGATGGTATCTGTAGTTTGACACCATTTTTCTCCTACGGTTAGTTTTTGCTTTCTCTTTCACTTGTTTGTTTGTCCAGATGTTTATCTAACTTACTGGCACCTTCTTTTCTTGTTAATCTTCATAATTCCTTCCTATGTCATTAATTTCTACTATTATATTTTATTTCCTTCCCTTTTTTTTTTTTTGGTCTTGTTTACTAGGTTCTATAGGGAAAAAGCTAACTTACTACTTTCAATCTTCTCATATTATTTTATATACATGAATTCACTTGAGTACTGCTAAACTATGCTGCTTTACAAACTTCTCTAAGAAATGCTCTAAGTACATCACATGGATCAATTGTAGTGCTCTGGGGGTAATTTCCTTGATTTCTTCTTTAATCAGTTGATTATTCAGAAGTTTGCTTTTATTTTCCAAACATATTGAAATTTTTGTATTGTTTTCTTATTAGTTTCAGTTTACTCCATTTCGCTAAGCAAATCAACTCTTTAAAATTTGTCATGTGTGCCTGAAAAGAGCAGACTCACTATTTGTTGTCTGATTATGTGTGTTTAGCCCTTGTGTGTGTGTATATATCCTAGAATATATATAAACATACACATACATCATATATGTGTATCATTAAGTTTGTTATTTAGGCTGCTACATTATATTTGGCATAGTTCAGTTTTACGAAACATTTTTAAAATGAACAGTTATAACTTAAAACTCAGATTATTATTCATAAATATCAAAACTGTTTGGTTTGCAAGAAAAATACAATGAGCCAACAATTTGTACAAATACAGTATTAAGTACTAGGGAGAATATAGAAACTTACACATAAGTCCCTGCTATCATCAAACTTATAATATAGATGTTTTCACAGTTAACCTAAAATAACCTCAGGAATGCTAATATTAGCAATAATAATGATGACTAAATTTTACTGAGCTCTTATTAGCTCAGTACTAAATTCTTATTAGCTCATGGACTAAATTCTGTTATTAGCACTTTACTGTCTCAATTCATTTAACCTTCATTACAAACTGATAAAGTATAAATACTATTTGTAAGTGAGAAAACTAAGCAGAGAAGTTTGTTGCTCAAGCACACTGCTAGAAAGTGGCAATTCTGTGAACCCCATATGTGGAATCCTAGTCTCTTGTTCTCAACTACAGATGCTTAACCAAAATTCTGAGACAATAGGCATTCCCCAGTCCCATAATATTTCCCTGGCATTTTGATTTATAATGATCTTATCATAGATGTGGTCTTTAACTCATTTAACTAAAAATACAGACTCTCTTGTGCCCTAAATTTGTACCATGTCCACATGTTCATCACAGAAATTAAAAACAGCCACAATTGGATTCACTTTTAAGATTTAAAATTTGATATGCCAGTTAAATAGAATTCATTTTAAATAATCCTTTTCTTTAAAAAAAGAAAACACAAGAACTCATAACTTTCAAATGAAGAGTATTATGAGCTTCTATGATTGTATTAGAAAACCAAAGTCCAAGGAGGCTATCAAAGGCCCAGAGTTCAAAGTCACATGGAGACCCAGAGGTGGGGTTGTACTTCCATAGGTTTTCTAGTTAATCGTCTTGTTTGATCGTCCATAAAATGCAGATTGAGATCTGACACCTCAGTGATATTAAAGGTTGGCTTAAATAACGTTATGGAGTAATATAGGAATATTAATTCTTCAAAAGGAGGTTAAAATAACAAGGTATTTTGTGTTCATGGACATACTTTTGATTCCCTATTTGGCCACACAGAGCTTCAATCTGAGACTACGTAAAAATTCAGTGAAATAGAGTGCTAAATAGAGTCATTTAAAATTGTATTTCCTTAAATTTTATAATGTTCTTAGTTTAAATTTGATTATCCCTGCACATTTTCTTGAATTTCATTTTAAAACAGTGGCTTTCAAACTGTGAAACAAGGAGCCTTAGGCATGTAATGCAAGTACTCTTGGGGCTACGTAAGAACACAGGTCAACAGGAGACCCAGCTGCTGGAGCTCCAGCTGCCCTCCCACTCCCCAACCCGGTTCCTCTTCATCCAGAGCACCTCTGGTTTCATCTGATAGACACTGGGCTGAGGGATAAGACTGCATTAAAGAAATGGTTCTTAATACTGTTTTTGACAATCAAATCAGCTAAATTGTCTGCTTATCTAAGTGTACACATTTTAGTGTAAGCCTATATGGTGCAAGTCCACTTTAAAGCAATAGTACAGTCTGATGTCAACTATACAAGACTCGCTTCTCTAAAAGAAAACAACTTCTCAGACAATACAGAATAAAGATTATACAGTGCTACATTTATTTATTTGATGACTTTTCATAGGTTTTATTGCCTTGAGAGCTGGCCTGGAAACATCCTCTATAAATACCCCAGAGTGCCCTAAAGAACTGGTGTAATTCATCCTGAGCTTTTAGTTATTTCTGACATCTTCAGTATACTTGGCTTTGGTCCTGATACTTGATACTTTGTTCTATTTCTGGCTGACACAAATAATGCATAAATGCTCACAAATGCACACTAATTATTTTAAATCTACATTAGAATCCGTTCAAGAAAAGCAGGATTTTGTGGCATCCTGCCTTTAAATGCTTTCTTGGTGCCACGTATTAAATCACTGAGCATTTAGCATTCATCTAAGATATGTGTTCTGAGTCAAATATCTTTCTAGTAATGGTGCCAAGGTCAGAATTGCACAAAAGTTATGGACATGAACTCTGGAGTTTGAACTTTGGCTCCATTACCTACTATTTGTAAGACCCAGGGTAAGCAACCTAACCTCCCTGAACCTCAGACACAATAATGATACCTACTTCACCGGGCTGTTGTGAGGATAGGATGGAGAGCAACAATGTGTGTGAAGCACATGGAGATGCACATGTCATATGCCTGCCTAGAGTAAGGGCTCAATCGACACTGAGTTATGGCACATGACTAATGTTATGGGCTGTTACATATCAGACTTCCAATTTCCATGGTTGCTGTTTGCCAAGACTGAGGCATGATTTGACCTAAAATGGAACTGAATCTATGCCTTGTAATGAGTTTAAGACACAAATGGACCTGATTATCCAATTAACATCAGAAATTGTAAGATATGTTAACAAATGAGAATTATAATTTCGATTTTTTCAATAAATATTTTTCTTAATCTTTGGTTTTTAAAATCTCATCAAGTTATTTTTTCTTGGTTTCCTGGGACTTAACCACCTCCTTTGACATATACACACATCTTGAAATATTAGCAGCCTCTCAACCCTCCCTCGTCATCAGTGTTGCATTGTTTCCTCCTGTAGGTCAGCTCTTAGATTAGAAATAAAAAGTTGAAAAGGAAGGAAGGGACCCTAAAAGACTTTGTTGGTGCTCAAGCAGACTTCATTTAGCAGAGCCTGGGCATGTTTTGATTAGCAAACTTTGATACATTTGTCAACGCTTCCTTCAGTTCTGGGACTGTTGATTCCCCGCCCACATCATTACCATCCATCATCCCTGTTCCTGAAAGTGAACCCATTTGGAGGAATTATGCCATCCAAGAAAGTTACTTCTTCTCTGGAAAGTGCCCACAAAGGGTCCGTAAGCTAGGTGGGAGGGCTAACGAGAAAGAAGAGACTAAGAATATTTGCTGTCACTGCTAAGTACTGACCAGAACAAAGTACGTATAAATGACATCTGGGGTTGAATTGCTCTGGGAGGAAACAATAGTTACCAAGTGTCAAGTGAGATCATTTGAGTTACCATCTATCACTTGCTGTTTTTAAAATAATTTTAAGGAAAGCATACCCAGCCACATAAAAGGCAACAAGGCCAGAATGCTTGGCAAATTGTCTGAGCTGCTTCATGTCTGCTTTGCTGTCGTTAGTGGCTTTGAATAACTGTCTAGCCCATATTGAATCGAATTTAACTTAACCTTCAAATAAGGTTTTCTGGGCCTCCCACCCCCACACTTTGGAATATGTACATACATAAAAGTGTGAAGAGATACTCCTTTCCTCAATAACCATTGTTTCCATATGTCAGGCAACATTGACAGCTCAAGACACATGCACTTCTGTGACTCAACTAAATTTATTTTTCCCAAGTCCTGTCCCACAGAGGTATATTCATTTTTTTCTCTTATATCCTGCAATTTTCTGAGTAGAAGAGTTCATATGGACGAGTAGAAGATCTTGCTTCTTGAAAAGCTCGGTTTTTTTTTTCAAGTAAAATTTAAAAATAACAATACTGAACACTTAAAGTTATACCTATTGGTTTAGCATAAGTATTAACAATGCCCCCTTTTATCTTCAAATGCATCAGAGTTTGGGTGATCAGTTAGATGGTCACCATATTTATGGTAGATGTGCTATGCAATTTACACATATTAACTCATGTAATTTTCACAGTGTCTCAATAAGATAAATGTTATTGTTACTCTGTAGTACAAATCAAGGCACATAGTAGTTAAATAAATTGCCGGAGACAAAATAGAAATCAGTAGAGAGATTAGCACCTGAACCCAAGCCGTCGGATTTTATATACCTGTAGTCTTCCTCTTTATGCTATTTAGTATTCCATAAAGTTTGATACTTGTTTTCCCTTTCTCCCTTGGATATATTTTTAAAAGACCTTGTGGTCATGAATACAATCTTTAGGCATTCCCTAGAAAGAATTTATACCCAAACTTAGGCTCCCAAATACTCTGACACCAAAGGATGTTTTGATCAAAACCTTCCAGGATTGGTCATCTGAATAAAGACTCTGGTAGATAAAACAAAAAGAGAGAAGGAGGGAGGAAGGCCCCAGTATCATCATTAGACACTATTATGGACACCAAGGATATATTCTCCCTGGGGCCATGCTGTGGGAAAAGGTGGTGAAAATGAGAGGTTGAGTTGATATTAGGAATTTGGAGATAACTGAATTGCAAAGAGAAGAGAGATTTTCGTGTTTAGGTAAAGATTATGATGAGAGAGCTGGGAGAGCATTTGCTGCAAGAAGGTACTTTATAATGCGACTTTTAAAATAGAAGGAAAGTGAGTTAGCTAAGCTCCCACTTCCAGGAGTAGAAGCCAAGGCTATATTTCTCAGCCCCTGCCAAGAAAAACCCAAATGTGTCAGGTTTGAGGTCTTCAGTCACTTAAACCTATGTGGAAAGACAGATTCACATCCAGGGACTTGTATCAAGGCAACACTTTAGTTTCTTTGTACTTGGTCCAAGGAGGGATGAGTTCTACTCTGTTCCACTGAAATTCTTATCTTAGCCATTCCAGCTCACATCTCCAAACTACTTTGGAAATATTTTGGTGGATATTCAAAAGCCCCCAAAAGACATTATATCCTATGTTTTTTACTACATCATATCTTCCTTAATCCTAATACTATTAGGATTCAGAGGGTTCCCAGGTAATATAAGGAAACCATTTTAGACATTATTTATTCAGGTGCACAAGCTTTTCAGTTTAATTTTAAACAATTTTATTTTGTACATTTTTGAATATAATTTTTGTTGAATTTTTCCTTTCTTGCCATATTCACTACAGTTATTAATAATAATTTACAAGTATATGATACTGTGCTTGGAATTCAAATGCATCCCTAAGCTTTAGATTGCATGTTACCCTTTAAATATAACTATGAGGTGTGTTGAGGGTCCTCAAGACCATGCTCAGGATTAGTGACTTGAGAGACGATCTTATAGAATTCAGCATAGAGGTGAATTTTTATCTGTGCTTTATTTCAGTAAAAAGATACAAAGCACAATCAGTAAAGGTAAAAAGTATATGGGGAAAACTCTAGAGGAAACCAAGGGGATTCCAAAGTCCTTTGCTGTCCTCTTCCAGTGCGATCACACAAGCTATGTTTAATTCCCCCAGCAATGAATTGTGCCAAGTGTGAAACTGTCTACCAAGGAAGCCTGTCAGAGAGTAAGCACCGTGGTTTTTATTTGGGGCTAGTCGTGTAGGTACCCTTTGCCTGGCACATATACAAATTCTAGTCTCCTAAGAGAAAAGCAGATGTTCAGCAGAAACCGTATTGTCTGTACAAGCATGTTTGGCACCATGAGACACTCTTATGAGGAAATGGTGAGAGTTCTCCAGAAATTCAAGTTTCCATATGCCTGTCAATGTATGCCATCTAAGGAGAACGTTCTAAGGGTAGGATTCAGGCTTGCTATATTAACTCTTTTCTGCATGTGTCTCATGGTTTCATTTTCCATAGGCAAAAACAACTTAAGTCAAATTATTTTCTAATAACCATGAGTTTCTGAGGCAAATCTCAGGGTTTTTGTCCAATATTTTTCTCAGTAGTTTATACAGCTGTTGGGAAAATCATCCCATGTCTGAGTAACTGACTTAAATAAAGTGACTATAAAATAATCAAGAGTACAGTTCTAGCTTTTTGTCCTTTATAAACTAGATATACTAATACCCTATAGATTAGCTCTTTCATTATAACCTGCATCAGTGGGGGAAATGCCTTAGAATCTTTGCAGTCCAATATGGTAGCCACCAGTAACATGTGCCTATTATTTACATGAAATGTGTCCAGTGTGATAAAAAACTGTGTGTAGTCTTAATTAATTTGAATTTCAATAGTCTGATGTGTCTAGTAGCTGTGCGTGTATTAGAAGCACAGCAACACATAATTTAAGACTTAATTCATTAAAGCAAAGTGCCTTGCAATTCTTAGGACCCTGGAACACCAAACCACCTTCTGATTTCCTGAGGGCCAAACCAATACCACAGTAGGGTCCCACAAGTGTTTTGATTTCTTGTAGTCTTAATCTAAACGTAAAAGGTTTACCCAGAATAAAGAATATTCATTCCATAATCACCAGGTAGACTGGTTTGGGTAGGTGAGGGGTTGCTTTCTTATAAAAAATAAATAAATAAAGAAGAAGAAGTAATTTAAAAATTAAGCTAGTATCTGGAGATCTGGAGATCAGCGGTGGTTCATCTGCACAAACGGCACAGGTTGACAGCCCTCAGCGAAAGGAACAGCCTACCATTTTTAATACCAGGCATAGACAGGCACAAAAATAAGACAATGACTCTTAATACGTAAATATTAGCTCACATATCTTTAGAGTTCCTGGCAATGATGCTGGAAAAGAAAAGAGAAAAAGGAAGAGCAATAATTTTTGCCAAAAATGTATCTAATGAAACAGATAATAAATTTCAACTTATTCCAAATATTATATTTGGCAAACATACCTTCTGATGTGATTTGGCCATTTGGGCCCTCCAAATCTCATGTTGAAATTTAATCCCCAGTATTGGAGGTAATGCTGGTGTTTGGCTGTGGGGGAGGATCCCTCAAGAATGGTTCGGTGCCCTCCCCAGTGGTAATTATGAGTTCCCCTCTACTAGCTCACACAAGGGCTGGGTTGTTTAAAAGAGCCTGGTACCACCTATGCCCACTCTTGCTCCCCTCTTGCCATGTGACATCCAGCTCCCCCATTACTTTCCACCTTGATTGGAAGCTCCCAGAAGCCCACACCAGAAGCAGGTGATGACACCATGCTTCCTGCACAGCCTGCAGACCCAGAAGCCAAGCAAAACCTCTTTTCTTTATAAATTTCCCAGCTTCAGGTATGCTTTTATAGCAATCCAAAATGGACTAACATGCCCTTATAATATTATATCCAAAAATCCAGTTTAGAATACTTTTGCTCATATGTAAAAAATAATAAAAGTTGATAGCATATCAAGCAAGCAAGGTCATTGTTGAAGTATAAGTCAAAGCTCTATTTTGTTTCCCATGCCAATGTAAAAATCACAAATGTTTCAAATTAAAAAGTAAAAACAAATGAATGCTACCTTGTGCATATCTACCATGTCTTAATGATATTATAAATTGTCCTCTCCTTCCAGAAAAGACTTCCTCAGCCCCACTAAAAATGCTTCTGACCCCAACCACAGGTCCCTCCAGATTCCATCTGTGCTTTGATTTCAAAATTCAGAAGAGAAAAATAAAAACAAAGTGGAAAAACTGGAGGTAGAAGGAAAGGCCTGAGATTATTCACATGAAAAGCAATGAACACCAGACTGAGAAAATATTTCTGTGGAAAATAACAAAATACTGACAATAACACACACAAAAAAAAGACTTTAAAAACTCATGAAGTGAATTTGGTAACCTAAGGAAAAAATAAACTAAGGTCCACACACTGCAAGATCTCTTTAAGGGAGAAAAAGGGGAAAAAAACTACACTAAGGTGTAAGGTTGCTAAGGTTGCTGATAACTGCAGAAGAGAATAAGATTAAAAAGGGAAAAACACAGCTAATACATTTCATTCTGTTAAACTGCTACAAAACAGGCCAGGCATAGTGGCTGCCTCCTGTAATGCTATCACTCTGGGAGGCTGAGATGAGAGGATCGTTTGCACTCAGGAGTTCAAGACCAGCCTGAGCAAAAGTGAGACCCCCATCTCTACTAAAAATAGATAAATTAGCCAGTCATGGTGGTTATAGGCCTATCGTCCAGCTATTAGGGAGGCTGATGCAGGAGAATTGCTGGAACCCAGGAGTTTGAGGCTATAGTAAGCTATGATGAAGCCACTGCACTGTAACCCTGGTGACAGAGCGACTCTCTCTCTCCAAAACATAAATTTTTTTTAAAAAAAAGTTATAAAACAATATTACTATTACAAAAAGTTCTTTCCTACTAATAAATATAAACAAAAGTCCAGTTTAGAAAGTGGCATTTAAAACTAGGAAGTTCAATTGTAGAAAGAGCCAAAAGGGATTTCCCACAGACATATCATGATAGTATGTGGTACTAAAATACAGAAATCTCTAAGGTTAAAACCAAAGAATTCTTCATGGCAGGATTATTTAGAATTTTTAATATATTCCTATGTGCTGTGAATACTCAAGAGAGAGATTTAGGTTTTATCCTTTTCTAAACTTTTATGGGTACAGAGCCATTTTTCCCCCTTGGAGTATATCCAAGGACTAGTGTTCTACAAGAAATATTTCAGAAAACATTGTTCTTATTCAATGCTTCCAAATAATTTTCAGTGAAAAAGACTTTCAGCATTCTGTTTCACTTGCTCTATCTGGATACATTATCACAGAAGAAAAGTACATATAACTAAGGAAGCTATTATATTCCTAAACAAACACTTGTCCTACTAATTATCAGTTAGATATCACTTAATGTTGTCAGTATAGCCAATAACCTTTTAAAAAACATTTAGTGGTACCAGTGGAATGATGATCCCATTCATAGTTATTAGAAGTCTCACAAAGCCTTTTACTCCAACAATATGCAAAATCAAGGAATATGGCAACAATTATTGATAAAAGGATTATTGGTAGGTACATAATGTTAACCCACCTCACAAAATCCCAAAGCTGCAGATGCTGCCATGGATGTGGGAGAAGGGAACACTTTGGCACTGCCAGTGGGATTGAAAACTAATACAACCTCTATGGAAAGAAGTATGAAAAATTCTCAAAGAACTGAAATTGGACCTTTAGTGTTTGGTGGATACAATGAGTGTCAGAGACTGGCCACCTGTTCACCAAATCATTTCACTTTTTTCACAGCCACAAAATTAGGATACATTTTCCTGTCTCCTTTGCATTTGGATACATCATCTAATTTTATGACCAATTAAATGCAGATAAAATGCAAATATACATAACTTCCAGGATTGGCCTAAACCTCTCACTTGGTCATACACTCTCTTTTCTTTAATTTACCAGCAAGATGCAATGCCCAGAAATGCCTTGGAAGCCATCAGTTAAAATAAGTCTAGACTTCCGCCTAGATCCCTAAATGATTTTCCCCCTATAACTTAGCATGGAGCAGACCACCCTCTACCACCACCATCACCTCTGATTGGACTTTATGTGAATAAGAAAGAAAAAATATATTAACTCACTGAGATTTCAGGCTTATTCTATTTATAGCCTATATAGCACTAGTTTAACTACCAAAAAAGGATATGGGTCTGTTTGGTCAAGATCAAAGAATGGCCTTGCTAAATTTGGTTAAATTGACTGTAAATTTTACAATAGTGTCTTGATTTCTTCTTTTCCATGATGCTTCATATATATGTTTATTTGTTTTTCACATGTTTGGAAAGGCAGTGAGAAAAAAAAAGCAATGCATATAGAATGAGTAAACCTCCCTTTAATCTCATGTACTTACTACAAGGTCACAAGTTCAACCTAGACAAAGTGCTAGATACCTCATTACTGATTATCACTATGGTCACCTTCAAAGGACACCCCTTGAGAAGCTATATACTGAGCCCAGTGCCTAGTACACCCTTCAGAGCAATTTGGAATGCTTTTTCTGGAATAGCCATCAGAGCTGGCTTTGAGACAGAGCTGTATTGCCATTGATGTCCTGAATGTCAACAAACTGTCTTTCTTTTGGTATTTTCTTTATCTTGGGGGAAAGAAAAATATCACTGGAGGCCAGATCAGGTGGAGCAGGTAGGGTGTTTCAATATAGTTATTTGTTTACCGGCTAAAAACGCGCTCGCACACAGTGCACTGTGCATTGTCAAGATACAAGAGTGATGGGTTGTGGAGAAAAGTTCAGGTCATTTTTGTGTAACCTTTTCATGCAGCCTTTTCCATGCTTCTAAATAGCAAACTTAGTTAACTGTTTTTCCAGTTCATACAAATTCGTAATGAACAATCAGAAAAAGTTAGCAACATCAGTTTAACTCTTGATTTGGACTGACAGAAATGTTTTGGTTGTGGGGAATTAGTTAGTCTCCATCATCACTTTGATTCTTTGCTTCAGGGTCATATTGATGCACCCATGTTTCATCGCCAGGGATGACATGGCCCCAAACATCGTCTTGCCTCTCTAAAAGCTCTTGGCAAATTTTGACTCTCTCTTGCTTTTGTTCATCAGTGAGCTCCTTCAGGGCCGTTTTTTCACACACCTTTCTCATGTCAAGATTTTCAGTTAAGATTTTCTAATTGTTTCTCCATCAGTGTTTACTTGGTCTGCATTGCTTCTCACAGTCAGTTATTGATTTTGATGTACAAGTCAATGAATTTTTACAGTGTTTTGGTCAGTTCTGCTCATTACTGGCCACCCTGATCTCTCTTCATCATTGGTGCTTTCTCTCCCCTCAAAAAATGTTTAATCTGTTTGTACACAGATTTAATATTGTTTGTATTTAATCTGTCATATTCTCCATAATATTATCCTCATAAATTTGAACTAACATGTCCCTAATTTCACTTCCATTCTTATCGAGTTTAACAAGAAATATAATGTTTATTCATTGCTCTAATTCAAACTCTGACTTTCTCATGACACCACACAGAAAACACAACAATTATGAGTAGCAATTGGCAAGACACCATCACATACACATCAACACAAACACAGCTGTGAAACACTGATATACCAAGGTAATGAATCATTAATTACTGAGTTGTTTGTATAGTGGCTAATGTAAGCATGTGGAGCGAGTTTGAGAACTTAATTGCCAGCCCTTGTATATGATTTTGAATATGTTGTTTTCATTTAATTGTCTCTGAGTCCTCTTTGATTCCCTTTTCTAAAGCATACTGTACCTTCCTCACACACATAAACACCTCACCCTGACATATATCCCTATCATGACCACTGTACCTCTTTGCCTCTTGACCCAGGATTGTCTCCTACTCAACCTTTCTCTAGAGAAACTTCCTAGTGCTGAGTCATGGTGACAAGACTCCACTATGCAGTTATTTTTCTCCCTTAAACTTACCTTTTCAAATCACTGATTGATCTCTCTTCACTACTTCCTTTGTTTAGATCAGTATCTGGCTTACCCACACCCAGGAAAGGCTCAGGTCTAGTCAACAAAGGTTTAACCATGTCCCCAGCATCGTTAGAAGGAACTTAAAGATGTGACACCAGCTCTCAAGCCCAAGTCTTCTATTATCAAGATAGAGCATACCCTGTGCTATAAATCAAACCAGAAATTTAAAATAAGCTAAGTAATATGGAATATACCATTTGATCATTATAGAATGAAACTAGAATTTAAAAACTAAGGATCAAGAGAAAAATCTCCAAGTGGAAATTAAATAATACACTTTTAAATAATCCATGGGTCAAAGAGAAAATGTCAAAAGAAAGTTTTCAAATACAAAGCAGTGAATGAAAATTAAGTGCTAAAGTATGTGGGATGCGATTGCATGTCTACACACTAACAAAGAATAGTATAAAAAGGAAATTAGGTAGCTGGGCATTGTGGCAGGCACCTGCAGTACCAACTACTCGGGAGGCTGAAGCAAGAGAATTACCTAAGCCCAGGAGTTGGAGGTTGCTGTGAGTTGTGTGACACTATGGTACTCTACCAAGGGTGATAAAATAAGACTCTGTCTCTACAAAAGAAAAAAAAGAAAGAAAAAAAGAAATTAGGACAACAATTCCACGTAAAATAGGAACAAAAAAAAATAGAATAGTTAGAAATAAACTTAACCAAGGAGGTGAAAGATCTACACTGAAAACTAGAAAGCACTGCTGTAAAAAATTCGACAAGACACAAATAAATGGAAAAATAGCCCACATTCATAGACTGGAAGAATGAATATGGCTAAAATGTCCTCACTACCTGAAGCAATCTACAGATTCAATGCAATCCCTATCAAAAACCCACAGGCCTTTTTCTTTTCTTTTCTGTGAACTGTGATGCTATGACATTCTACCCAAGGCGAAAAAGTGAGACTGTCTCAAAAAAAAAAAAAAAAAAAGTAATATTGGCCTAAAAACAAATCCTCAGATTGATGTAACAGAATTGAGTGTCCAGAAATAAATCCTTGTATGTACAGCCAAAGGACTTTCAACAAAGGTGTCAAGATCACTTAGTGTGAAAGGACATCTCTTCAACAAACGATGTTAGTTAAACTAGATATCCACATACAAAAGAGCGAAGCCAGACCCTTATCTTATACCAAATACAAAAATTAGCTTACAACTATCCCTGATTCTGCTCTTCTCCAAGAAGAGCGAGGTGAACAATGCTTCCCCTCCGCTCTCTGTACTTCTGAATCTGCTAGCTTTGTTCTTTTTTTTTTTTTTTAAGAGACAGAGTCTCACTTCATTGCCCTCAGTAAAGTGCTATGATGTCACAGCTCAGAGCAACCTCCAGTCTTGGGCTTAGGTGATTCTCTTGCCTCAGCCTCCCAAGTAGCTGGGTCTACAGGCACCCACCACAACGCCCGTCTATTTTTTGTTGCAGTTTGGCTGGGGCTGGGTTTGAAACTGCCATCCTCGGTATATGGGGCCTGCACCCTACTCACTAAGTGACAGGTGCTGTCCTGCCAGCTTTGTTCTTTAATAAAAAATGGATGGATGGATAGATAAGATTAGATTAGACAGAGATATCTTCCACTGGATTATGAACTCTTATGGGAAGAAGATTCTTTTTTTGTTCATATTTTTACTCCCAGTTCAAAAAATGATTACTGAAGGAATGAATATGTGAATTTAAGAGGAGAAAACATGGCATTCGAATCAAAGAATTAAAGACAAACTCTTCATAAATGTTTTCCGTATCTACCTCCTCATATGACAATTGTTCTTACATCCTTCTGTCACAAATAAGATTAATGTCAATGGATCTCAAGGCTGGTTTTCCAAGATAGAATAAGGATTATGGATGGACACAGTTAGATAAGCAAACTGTACCCTCCCACCCCATCCGGTGACAAAACTGTAATATTGTACCTTCTATTTAGTCTACATTTTCTTTCTACATACCTTAAAATTACTTATTTTATTAGATTTTATAAAAATCACTTTCTAAATGTCCTGTTCTTAAAAAATGAAAAGTAGAGTTTTAGAAAAAAAAGAAAACATTTCTCAATCTTCCAAAAGTTGAATATGACTTTAGAATTCCTTGTGATCAAATTCTATAAGCACAAAAATTATCCCTCCAGAGTTTTTCTTCTGTACCCTCTGAATCAGATTAGAATTAATGATTAGTGTTTTTTCCTAAGTCTATGGAATCATTCCTTAAAAAATAAAAGGCTATTAGAAGTTAACCAGCAAAATCCCAGATGGGGTCTTTCACACTCTTGATAATGAAACAGAATAATAAAAAAAAGATTCAACTTAAAGCTTTGTTAATGGAAGTCTCCGCTAAGATCTATAAAGAACGTTTTTTCCTATGTTAAACTTCTGAAAATGTGCCATCAGTTTTGCTTGAAATGTAATATAGTGAACGTATCAAGGTCAATGACATCAGAGAAATCTAATAGCAAACCTAACACCACCCTAAATTTCAAATCTATGAATTCGAAATCTACCCTAGTGAGCTGTCGACTCAAAGGCAATTTATTTAATCTATTTGCACCTCTATTTCTTCATCAATAAAAAGTATTTTGTAATATCCATGGTATTATGAACACTAACTGCTAGATGATACATAAAACATGTATTGAAGCATCAAACACAATAGAGGCATATTCAATTTTACTAAAACTTATGTGTCAAAAACTAAATTTTCCAATATTAAAGTGATTAACAGACATAAAGGGATAAATCTATTACTGGCCATTTTCTTGCCTTATCTTGACATGGATTGATTGAAATAATGCCATGCAGCCAATACTAATTTTTTTTATTAGCACTCTTTTGAAAATAATAGACAGAATATTTTAGTTTACATGTCAAGAGGAAGAACCAACTGGATTCCAAAGTCATTGCTGTGGTTTCGATCTATGTTTGTAAACCCTATCCCACTTGAATTTGCATTTTATTCATTTTGTTTTATAGGAGAAAAACAAGCTTTAATAAAATTAGTAACAACTCTCTTTTGAGCTAACCATTACTGCTCTTTTGTTTTTGTATCACAGCAAAAGCTTATTAACTTTTTAGGCCCTTGAAGGTACTATGTACGTTGCCAATATTGGTCTCAAAAGCAATCTGTTTCAGTATGTACTTTAATTTCAACTTATAATGATAAATCTGAAAAGAGAGAACAGCCCTAGAGAAATTTGGTGGATTTCTTGACCTAATTTTGGCAATGGCAAATTGAGAAGAAAACTTCAGGGATTTGAATTTGTTTTTCCAGGGAACTCAATGTGTGCTAAAGCTGATACATGGGCTTCTGAGCCATCCCTGCCAGCAGTTAAATATGTTCGAAGAATCTTGGCTGCCTGTAGTAAGACAGCTTTAAGAAATAAATAAACAAAAAGAAATGGGATTTTATCTAAGTGAGAAAATATTATTTATGCTTAAGAAAGGGAAATATTTTCAAATTATCTTGAAAAACAACTATATATCAAATTATTTATTTTTTGCCATGGATTTACACCATCTTTCTGTCAGGGAAATTATATTTCTCTTTAAGGTTAAGTGGAATCATTACTTAGTGTCAAATATTTTCAAATGTGCTATTAAAAATTGGACTATCAGAGTTCATCAGCTAGGGCCCACATCTCCAAGGTGAAGTTTTTTTCTAGTCACATTCCCTCTCCTCATAGGCTTTTGTATGTACAAGATTAAAATATGCACAAGATCAGGATTGTGTCATTACCCTCTAATTATCAGTCCTAAAACTCAGTACAAATATCTGTCTCTCACTTTGCAGGGGCTTAACAGATCTGAATCCCAAGAGAACAGAGGGCATGGAAGAGGGAACACACACAAACCCTCCAAAGCATGTTTACAACCCCACTGTCTCTCTACATTCTCACTGCAACGCCCTCTACCACTTCCTTCAGTCCAAACCCCGTGTATTCTCAACCTTTAAATGCTTTTTCATATACGTTCGGAGCCTACTACTTACGTACTGTGGTAGTCCTACCATATTGATTTCTTTAGCAATTCCTAGAACAAGCTATATTTTATA
Organism: Galago senegalensis; assembly: GCA_963575145.1. Lineage (NCBI taxonomy): Eukaryota > Metazoa > Chordata > Mammalia > Primates > Galagidae > Galago > Galago senegalensis. The sequence continues at coordinate 13,729 of CAUYTI010096004.1, read as the reverse complement.
GCTCTTTGTCTTTGCATACACTGTTCCCTTTGCCTAAAATGTCTTATTCTCCTTCCTGAGGCAGATACTGAAGTGTGGTGTCCTCAGGACCTATTTATATAATAAATCCATTCAGCAGTGTGACATAGTGGTCGTTTAAGACGTGTTTTTTGAGTGACAAGAATGAGTGCTAGCAGATGACAAAACAACTGAAGAAACTGCAGAAGAATCCCATGGAGAAAATTGGAAAGAATTGATCATGTTAGTTCAACAGCTTCCCCCATCCCATAGGTGCCTGTGACTATGGTCTTTGTGTTACATACAAATTATTTAATGATTTTCTTCTAGGAATATTGCTACAAATTTAATTTAACACAATTGCCTGACATTTAAAATTCAACCACATGAACAAATAAAAACACTAGCTGTGTCTATCTCCTTTTTTCTTTTATTATTTTTTTTTCTTTTGCAGTTTTTGGCCGGGGCCAGGTTTGAATCCTCCACCTCCGGTATATGGGGCCAGCGCCTTACTCCTTTGAGCCACAGGTGCTGCCCTATTGTTATTATTATTTTTTACCTCCATTATCAACTCTGTCCTGGGCACAATTCTATCTGACTATAGCTGCTTCTATTAATATAACCTTTAAATATTGGATGAGGTATTTTAACCATAGATCTCTTACATTCTTATAAGTAGCCTTATTGTTAGTCTTATTTTCAGCCCCAAGTGCAGTCCTTAGAAAGATCAGGCTTCCTAAGGTAAAACTAAGTGTTGGAGTCATACAAGATCATCACCATAGTGAACATTATGCCATCTTAACTTCCCCATTCCTTTGATTTGAAGAAGTTTCGAAAAACTTTACATATATTGAAGATACACATGGAATATACTTTAAGTAAAGGTAGCAGTGTGTATTATTGCTGTTTGTTAAATAAAGAAAGAATGCAAAATGCAGTTTTCCTTTGTGAACCTGGAGAATTCTCTTTAGCCATTTTAAAAAGAATTTATATTAAAGTGCCCTTTTAGTTGGCATTAACAATGGCTACTGATGTCCCTCATTGCAGCATGTGAGAGTACTGACCTGGGCGCATGTGGGCATTAAGATGCCTGGGAAGGTCTAGGAACATACTTCAGGAATGAGAATGGGACCAGTGGTGATAGTACTAGTGATGATGGTGGCAGTGATGGTGTCAATAACAGTGGACAAAATCACTGTGGTAAGTGTAAGTGGTCACAGTAATGGTAATACATTAGTGCTAATGATTGCGCTGATGGCGGTGGTAGTGGCGATGGTGAAAATGATGGTGGTGATGGAGCGGCAACGATGGTGGTAATGAGCGATGTATTATGGGTCATAGGATGGCAATTGTGGTTGTGACTGCAGTAGCATTGATGGTAGTGATGGCAGCGATTGTGGCAGTAATTATGGCATGACAGTAATGGTGGCAGTAATGTAGTAATGGTACTTGTGGCTGTTGTTAGTGGTGGTGGCAGTGGAGTGTTGCTCATTCTGTGTACTATTTTAGGGACTCATCACAAGACTTCTGAGCAAAATTCTGACAAGTCTTCTCTGTAAATATTCAAAAGAAACTTAATAATAACTAAATACTGAGAAAAGGTCTTCCATTTACACTTAGGTAATATGATGGCAAAAAGAATGTCTTTCAGGTCCTCGAGAATTATTTCTTCATGAATGCCATGTGGATGTGACATCTGCTCCACTCTTCTAAGCCTCAGACCATACATATCACACTTGCATGTACCCCATGTAAGGTTTCTTACTTATAAGATAAATATTATTTCAAAAATGCCAGAAAGTGTATATATATTTTACAATAAGAAAAAAAATCTATATTAAAATTGTAATACTCAATATATTCCCATAGCGTTCATTATCCTTCATTATCTTGTGTATTGCATTTGTGTCTCTGTAATGGCAGAAGTGAAACGTGACACTCTGTACTTAAGACAAACCAGTTACCATTTCATCTGAGAATTCTCACCATAGTTCACCAACCACTTATTACAGTTATTAACTATTTACTTATCTGTCTCTTTAGTAATTGAAAAGATCTTGAAAACGAGGGAAAATTATGCCCTTCCTTTTATATTCGCATCTACCATAGTATATAACTAAATATTTGTTGAATACCTTCATGGAAGAAAGAATCTCCCAATAGAATGATGGACCTCTTCAAGGGGAAAATCCTGTCTTTTTCATCGTTATGGTTTTCTCTCTGCCCACTTCCCAGTGTTTCCTACATAGTGGATGCTTAGTAATAGTTAAGGTAAAAGAAATTAAAGAGTATTTAGCTTCAACATTCATTTGGTCCACAAAACAATACTGAAATAGGTAGAGATATTAATACTTCCAGGTCTCTTCCATTCCTGAGGTTCAACAGCGATATGGAGCTGGTGTGGTAAAACTTGTAGGACAGAAGGAAACCTGACCCTCTAAGACATCTTGCTTCAGTCACACATGATTTCAGGAGCAGAGCCCAGAGTGAGCCCAGCCCTTGTTACTCCCTTTCTAGTGCTCCCTTCACAAACTTATCTCTCACTTCTTTCTCTTCTTATCAGTCTTTTTTATTCCATATTGAGTACTTCATAGAACAATTCTCCTATAGGAAGACAGAGACTTAACAGTGGTTAAACTATTTCTGTTTTTAGACCTCAACTCTTTTTCCAATTTAAGTAGAGGCAGTCACCTTGGAAAATAACACCTGCAAAGATGTAGAAAGAAATGATTTGGTCCAGATGGTAACATTTGGCAGTTGCCAACAGATTCACATGGCCAGAGCATTAGGCCAAATCAATTCCATCACACCTTTGCTTGGAGATGGGCTGAAAACAAAAATATGGTCAATTCCCAAAGCCTTTATCGTTTCTTTGATGTTGATTCTCACCCACTAGGGACATGGAAGTAGGACCAGAGATCAAAACAACTGGTCTTTATTACCCTTTGCTAGTTCCCTCTGACACTACTTGCTGAAAGAAAAGAAGGTGAATGATTTCCAACTTGGGTTCAGTTCTCCTGAGAAGCTTGTGGTTTCATGAGTCTGAAAACAGTACAATTATTCCCAAGACTACTCATCCAACCGTGTTCATAGGATCCCCTGCTCCCACAGCAACGCTCTGAAAGCCATTCCTTCCAGGAGAACTAGTTCAACCAGCAGCCAAGAGTCAACCTTGATAAATACAATTTTAATAAGTGCTAGAAAATCAGGAAATTGCAGGCTCTTGGCTTTTGTGATTCTTATCATACCGAGTTCCCTACAGAGAGCTGAAGAAGAGCCAGTAATGTGTCATCCTTTCCATCAGAGTCCTACCAAAAGTCAGTGTTGACTCCAGTGATTTCTCCGTCAGGTACTACTGTATATCAAATGTATCCACCTCTTGGAGAAAAAGATGAAATTAATTTAAAAACAAAGAGAAGAGTCTGTAGCAACACTGGCAGAGGACAAGGTTTATAAGCCGACCCAAGAGTACTCCAAATCTACCATAAGGGAAACATCTGACAGAGAAAAATGTGTGCTGGCAATTTGTTTGATTGTAATTTCAATGAAAAATTGAAACCATATTTCCCTGGGATTAAGCTTCCCTCATTCATCAGAAGGAGGTTCCTGTTAACAAATATGGACCATGTTAGCATCCCCTGCACTTCTGCTTTCAGGCTGCTTGCCCGTAAGGATGCACGGTGAGCTCCAGATGCCTCGAGATGCAAGAAGCCTCCTCGGTGTTCTAGAGGTGGCAGAGCTGTTTGTTAATAGACTGATGGCCAAAGTGGTTGCAATGGTGGCAAAAAGTGAACATATGCCTTGCAGATGCAATACGAATTAGAGGAGTCAGTAAACCCAAAGCCTTTCTCCTCCTGAGAGGTAATAAGATTCTCTTGATAGTACAGAAAGGAGGCCCATAATTTGCCCAGTGTAGTGTATGAACACTGAATGGAGGGAAGATACTTTATTTTCCCCGAGAGGTATGTATCTTTATTTTTGTCATACACTGGGGAACGATATCAGGAAAATGGTCATGTTTATGTTTTGCAAAAGAGCAAATGTTTGCTAAAAAAAAAAAGCAATGCATTGGAACCCAAGGGGTCTTTGATGGTATGTGTCTGCAAAGAATACCAGGACCATTTACAGCATGTAAATATCCCAAGGAGACAGTCAAAACAGTGATAATTAATGTGTTTGAAGATTAATGAGCTCAAGACCAGTATATGGAGAACGCAGCTGACAATTCAACAAATCCAAGGGCTGGGAGGAGGAATTCTTTGGTCTATGCTTTTGCTTACTCACTTTTATCAGGACTGCTTCCCATCCTGCATTACAGCCCACTTTGGCCTCTTCCCAGGGCTCTAACCATCCACAGAAACACGTGGATATTGATTCCTCTGACTAGGTGCTTCATAGAAAAGTCAGTCCTAGCTACAGAGAAAGGACTCTCTATTCCAAGGAAGTTATTTTCTTGTAGAAATAAGAAAATTATTTCGGAGTGCTTGCAAGAAAAACACACAGCTGGTTGGGGAAAGGGAATGTATCTGAATAATCCCTTATAAAAGGGCCTCAGACAAAGAATCTTTGAAAGACTGTAATAAAAAACTATTTCCTTAGGTGGTTCCAATTATATAGGAAAATAACTAATGTTACCTTGCCCTGTCCACCTTTTATGTAAGTTCCCAGGGAGCAGGAGCTGTGTCCTTTAAGCAGGAACTCTATTTGGGGGCAAATGACTATTGCTATTAATAGTGTCAAATAAAATACTTGTTCTATAAACTCTGCATTAATACAATCAAATGAAAACATGTAAATCCGAAATCCAAGAGTCTTTTCAATACAATAATCAATGACTTGCTACAACAACAACAAAAACACAGCTAGGTTTTTAGATATTACATTAAGACTAACTCAGATCCTCCAGTGTCAGTCCAAGCCTGACTTCTTCTGTTTCTTCAATGAGTAGCCTAATGGCTTGAAATTACACTTTGTTTACAAAGAGACTAAATTAGCATGAGGATGAACACTAAAAAGATTCACTTTAATGATTCCAGCAGCTCTCTGCCTGCATAATATGTTGTCTGGCCATAGTGGAATTAGCAAATAATTTATCACAGAGCTCTCAATGTACAGAGATAAAAAGTTATGCATAGCACAAAAAAGCCTATATATTTCTAACTATCTAAACTTATTTTGTTCAGAAACTGTGCCTCAAATAAGAGGAGCTGTTCCTCCACGTCTTTCTTAAGTAGGCAGCTTATATTATAAATGGCCTAAGGGAGAATTTCTTTCCTCTGTGAATAGCCATCACAGCTCCTCTAGGCAAACAGGTTTGACAAATGAAACCTTGGTTACTGGGTGGTGCCTGTGGCTCATTGGGTAGGGAACTGGCCCCATATACCAAGGGTGGTGGGTTCAAACCTGGCCCAGCTGAACTGCAACAGAAAAATAGCCAGGCACTGTGGTGAGTGCCTGTAGTCCCAGCTACTCGGAAGGCTGAGGCAAGAGAATCACCTAAGCCCAGGAGTTGGAGGTTGCTATGAGTTGTGACACCACAGCACTCTACTGAGGGTGATAAAGTGAGACCCTGTCTCTACAAAAAAAAGAAAGAAAGAAAACTTGGTTACTTTGAACAATTGAAAGTGAGAGAAAAAAATTGTTTTACCAGATTTCTGTTTTTCCAAGTACCCAAAGGCAAACTGAAGAAATGTGAATAACCAGAAATACACAGAAATGTGTGGTTTCAAAGAATAGGCACTAGAGCTACGGCATCAACATCCTCGGAAAACCAGACTGACATGCAAATTCTTGGGCTTCCTCCAGACCCACTGAATTAGAAACTCTAGAGATGGAGCCAAACAACCTGTGTTTTCCAAAGTCCTCTGCATGATTCTGGAACTTGCTATGAAATGTGAGAACTACTATTATAGACCAAGGATAATACAGAGAACAAGTAATTAGGGAGGAAAGATGCCTGCCAGATGACGATTGGAGAAAATGGCAATAGCAAAAGGATGGAACAGTATGGCTGAAGATCGTGGGTTAACTAATAAAATAAATTTTCAAATTCTGATCATTGAATACATATCAAACTTGGTCTACAATCTAAAGACCGTAAGGATGCTCATATTGCATCCAGTACTTTCAAATCTCTTGAATATTGGATAAGGTTAAAGTTTTAGAATTAAGAGGAAATGTAACATTTAACTTAATTGGGGACTATATCTTATTAAATTTTAAATCTTAGACACAAAATAATGATCAAGAGCCTAAAGAACACTTTTGGGAAAATTCAACAAAGATTTTTTTTCTTACGGATTCTAAATTTTAGTAATCAAAATCCTTCTCCACAAGTGAGAAATTCTAAATTATAACAAAGAATTGCAGTTCATTGAGTAGAATTCTTAAGCAATTCTCTGGTTCACACAAATAAGATGCATAACCTTTTCTAGACATTCGATAACAATCTTTATATTCCGTGATGGTTTAAAAACAATACAATTAAACGGCAAAGATACACGTTACTTTCAAGTTTATCTTCTAATCTCAGGCTATGAGTTCAGACATAAAATTTTCATAAAAATGTGTAATTCTCAGCCCCATATAATTTGATAAATAGGTCCTTTCCTTCTGAATTAAATTCAAAGAGGATAAGGTAGTTGCTGAAGGATTAATCATTTTAAGAGAAAATATGCTAGAAAATATATTTTTAAATAATTTCAATGTCTTGGTTACTTGAATTATATTTAAGTCCTATCCTGTTTCTTCCTAGTTCTGTGGCTTGAGACAAATATCTTAATCTTTTTATGCAACCATTATCATTTTTCATCTGCATGCAATCATATCTTTCTCAAAAAGTTATGAGTTCAGATGGGATAGGGCAGAGAAAAGTCTTGGTAAAGTTTAGTTTATGTACTACAGGAATAAAGTATGGCTTTTAAAAAAACTACACTATTCATATGCTTTAAGAAGTGTTCTTTTTAAAACCATGTTCCATAAGTATCTTTGAATTATACAATACCAAAATTTTATAACATTCCCTGAGAAATCTTGAATTTTTCATCAGTAAATTAAAATGTCACCCTCTGTTTAACATAGAGACTCAGTTAGTTTTTTCTGAACTACCTTAATAAACATTTTTTAACATAATAAAAATTTTATTGGATTGAAATTGTCATTCATTAAGAATAGCCAAAAATGAGTCTGGCAAGCATTATTTTGGCTTGTGCAAATACAGGGGGCAATTGTAAAGGGAAATCCTTGGTCTTCTATGTTCAGTTAGCAATTTATAGTCCAAAATAGAGGTGCTCAAAGAGCTGTTTTGCAATATCTCTGTCCTTCCAAAAAGTCAGAGAGCCAGGATGATGTAGCCTCTGGGAAAAGGAGACATTTGGGGAACTGTAAACAGAACAGCAGCTTAAATGCTCAGATGACCTGGAAACACAGACATATCATTACATGTAGATTTGCCAAACAAAAAGAAGGTCTTAGGACACAAATACAGCTGAGAAATGAGTTGATCTGATGAACTTTTACATGCTTCCTGGTCAGAACACAATGAAATACTGGACACCTGAGAGATTCATTGAGCTCCTATTAAATCTTTACCTCTCTTTAGTCCCCAGATAATCTAGTTATCTGAAAAATGTGACTTATAACCTGGTTCATTCAACATTTCAACGCTAATCCCACTCTCAGGAGGAATACTACCTCCTGCCCCATTTTGCTGGTGGCAACATTTGATGAAATATCCTATTTGAGAGTGATGCGCTAGAGGGGGATCATTCTCCTCAAATAACCTAACATTTCTATGAAATCCTGGCTTTGTATTCTATGCTGTTGAATTTTACAGGGAAGAGTAATTTTTACTTTGGGAGAAAATCCAAAATAAAGAGACTTGGGAAATAGGACTTGCTTCATTCTGCAGGGACAAGAGAGAAGCTTCGCATTTGCTGAGAGTGTACTTTCTTAAGTAGTTACACATGGTTTGCATCTGTTAATCTCTTGAGCGCCCTGTATGTTTGGCATGTCATTGCTTAGTGAATTTCCCCTTAGCTTTAATTACATAAGAAAAACATCCTTCCAAATAGCACCTTTTGAGTCCTGAGCTCTGCATCCTTCCCTCTCTAAGGTAAGTCATTGTGTGCTTATTTCAATCTAACAGAAGCTCCTAAAAAACAATGCTAAGACAATCACCGCATTCATTCCATTCACCAGGCATCTATCAGGCTGCATGCTGGATACTTCTTAGTTGTCTTGCTAATTCTGTTTATTAAACATTCCCTCTTTGCATTGACCTTCCTTTAGATTATTAACTGGAATTTTCCAAAGACGTCCAATTTCTGTTTAAAATATTACTATTGAATTATGTACCTTCAGTGGAAATAACACAGGATGAAGAGTTGGATGTCTGAGTTCTAGCCACAGTTCTGCCACCAAATTGTTGGGGGTGGTCTTACACAAGTCCCTTAACCTGAGTGGTCCAGAGTGTGTTTACCTGAGTAAAGTGAGCAATTAGACTCAAAAACCATGAAGGTGTTTTGATCTCCGCATTTGCTGACTGAGAGGAGGTTTGGATCACTTGGGATGGACTCCATAGTCGTGGGACTCAGAAATTATTTTCATCATAAACTATGACACCCACTTCCTCTATGTTCAGTGCCAACTCAATTTCTCACCTGCAGGTTAACTGTTCTGTGCTGTGGTCTAACCGTCAGCTGCACACAGCCTGATTGAACCTCCGATAGCTGGATCCGGCTGTTGGCCGAGAAGCCAGTTAGAAAATATTTGGATCCTGGATACTGACTTTGGGGCCTTCTGATCCGGAGGGATGTATCAAATATTATGTGGATCAAGCACGAAAGCCCTTCCCAGCATAGTCAGGTTTCCATTGTAATTAGGAGGCTATAAACCGGCTAGTAGCTACCCTAGTGCTTTGTACCTCGGTGTAGAAGTTTGGAATGGTCAGAACGGCCCCGGGGGGAAGGGTTGGAGGGAGGGGGGAGTGGGGGGGTAGGCTTCTGGGGCCCTCCCAATGTAGAGTTCACGCTGCCCCCACCCCCACCCAGGCTGCACACAGCTGCCTGCCCTGCTCCGAACCAGTCCTGACAGACACTAAGTCTCCTGCTATCACATTTGTGAGTCCGGAGGGAAATTGAGAAGGGGACAAAAAGTGAGAGAGAGGGAAAGGGACGCTTCCAGGTCCTGTGTCCTCAGGGTTATCAGCTGGATACGTCTGAGAGTTCTTTCAGTACATTGTACAGACTTGCTGTGTTTTTCAGAATAAGAGAAAGGATCCTCGGTACGCTTAACACCAATGCCTGCAGCGTTACTGATCAAGTCAGCAAAGAGAAGCATCAATCAGCCTGTCTCCCCCCTACCTTTCACAATTCCCTCCCGGGCCCTGTAACCCAGGGCCCTGCATCCCTCAGCCTCCCCTTCCCAAGCCCCTTCTGACTCCCAGTGGGTCTGCGTGCCTGCCTCTCTCTGTCTCCATGTACTGCTGTCTCTGCCTCTCTCCATAGCTCCACGTGTGTGTCTAAGTCAGCGTGTCTCTTTCTGACTTCTCTTTCAATTTCTCTTGTCCTATGATTATGTATGCTTCTCTCTTCCTCCCCGACTCTTCCCTAACCCACATAGGCCTAATCAAGTCAAAAATGAAACAAGTATTTCTAAAACCATAGCAATCCTGGATATTATTACCACTTCTACCTTCAAAAGCTACAATGACAGCACAAATGGGTATTGAAAAGGCAAATTAGAGTCCCTTTCTCCTAGGTGTCTCCCATAAAAGAAGGGGTCAGGACAGGTCTGGAAATTCTTTTCTCAGGCTTGAGAATGTGCAGTTGAGGGCTCAGCTGACAGCCACCAGGGATGTCAAATTTGTCCTTGGGCCTCTGGAAGCCCTGAGGCGACACTCAGCCCTGGGAAGGATGGCGTGAGACACAGCTGCAGCCCACTCCCCTCCCAGAGCCCTGGGTGTCTCTGGAGGCTGGCGCTCATCTCTGTGCTGGAACCCTTCCAGCAAGTGTTTTTACTAAGATAGCAAAACAGTTTCATGGAAATGGCGCACACTGTGTACTCAAACACCTCCTCTCGGAATCACTGCTGGGCCTGGGACTATGTAGCATTGAAGTGGTCACGTAATTGTCCTGTTTGCTTCTTCTCATTATGTATGAAATGGAAATGACGCTGGATTGCCTGAGATTGTTAAGGTTGTTGGGATGGCGAAAGGAGATCATGTGTAGCATAAGGGTTTCTGTTTGCTTTGGTTTGGCTTTTTTGTTTGTTGATTCTGAGGTGCAGTGGTTCTCAACCAGGACAACTTTTTCTCCCAAAGGATAATTGGTAATGTCTGGAGACAATTTTAGTTGTTACAACGGGAGGGTTGTTACTGGAATCTACTGGGTAGAATCAAAAGATGCTGCTATAATCCTACCATGACCCAGACAGCCCACCACAACAAAGAGTTATTCAGTCCAAAATAATGCCAAGCGTGCGGAGGTTGAGAAAGCCTTGTTTAGAATGGTAAACTTTGCAGGCTAGACTTATTTATCTTAACCTGTATCGTTATTTTATTCTCATTATTGTATTCTTCTTAACATGCCCCTTCCTATAAATGTATTTTACATATTTTATTTCCTTGGCATATCTAGAAAGATACTTGATGGTCTAATCTAAGGAAGTTGGCCACCTTTTACCCATTAGCCCTCCAGCCCCTCTAGTTGTTCCTTTAACTTCTAGACAATAAATATAGCACATTACGTTAAATTTTACAAAGATTCACAGACCCAAATTCTTCTTCATGAGCAGTAATTATAGATCCAATGGCAACATAACTAAGTTTATTCATCTAAACAATGATTATCTACTATGGACAATGCATTGTGCTATGTTCTGGGGAGACATTTAAAATAGATCCAGGTATGACCTCAAACTAGGAATTCTCATTCAAATCGGGAAGACAGAGGTAAACAAACAAAAACACATAGACGAAAAGAATACGTGATTAGAAATTATAATAAGCACAATAGATGAAAAGAAATGGACTTGAATAATGAAAATACCTAGTAGGATCCTATTTAACAGGTGAGAAAGGGGTAAAAGATGTCACAGAAGGTTTCTCTGGTTGAGAGCTGAGTTGTAATCTGGGAAGATGTTTCGGAGTTAGTCAGTCTAGGAATTTTTCCTGAAAAGGGAATAGCATATGACAACATCCTAAGGCTGGACAAGCTTGAGCCATGTAAATAGTTGAGATTTTGGAATATCTTTGTCTCCTCATCTTGAATTATCCAAATTCTTTGCAAATGGCTACATTGCTCATTCTTTATAGATGGCCTCACAAATTGGCATGGCTTTATGTATTGCTATTTTTCTATTTAATGGGGAAATACATAATCAAGGCAGACATACTAATCAATGTGATGCAATCATAAATAAAAAACTAAAATAAGGAATATTAAAGCCAATAAAATTGTCCACCTAGGGCACCTCTGGCGCAAGGAGTAGGGCGCCGGCCCCATATACAGGGGTGGCGGGTTCAAGCCCAGCCCCAGCCAAAAATGAAAAAAAAAAATTGCTCATCTAGAAGAGATACTGGCTCCCTAATTTTATAGTTAAAAAACAAATTAAGTGGCTTGCATGAACATGACTTTGTAGATATGACCAAGTTTAAGATAAGATCATGTTCAATCATGCTAAGTCCTACTCTGATATGAATGTTGGCCTCATAACAGAAGAGACAGATGGACACAGGGAAAAATGAATTGAACAACACATAAACCAAAGAATCAGGGATTGCGGGCAACACCAGAAGCTCAGAGATAGGAAACTAGTAGACGCCTTTCCTCTTTTCCCCTCTTTTCAAGTCTTATCTGTCCTCTTAACTATTTTTTTTTCCCATGCTCCACCCAGTCCCCATCCTATGTCCTCAAACCCCTGTCTTGAGTGGCCATTGGTGGCACCTACATCTAGCATAGTGGTTCTCAACCAGGGGTGATTTTGCCCCCATCAGACATTCATCGTATGTGGTTGGGTAACGTGCACTAGCACATGACCTGCGTATGTGCACTTCTGTTGAATGGGGAAAGATGTCTGAGCAATGATGAGAAATAACTCGCTAAGTAGCATGAAAATGTTTGTTCCATTTTGTTCTATTTCAGAGTGGTGAAATTATTTAAGAATCACTCTGTTTCAGGAAATGTAAAATTGTGTTTCCCTTTTTGCCAGGGGTATATGGTCCCTTCTCACGCAAATCTCCATTTCCATGTCAATATGCATTTAGACTCTTTAATCTGGAACTAAATTTGCAAACTTTTGGCACAAAGCAGTATCCTTTGGAGTGCCCTGATATCAGCCTGATTTTGTTATGCTCATCGTTCAGACAAGGGTTTCAGTGCTTGTTTCCTGTTTCCTCTTTTTCCTGTTTCTACTCTTTTTATCCCTCCCCATTACTAGTTCTACTAAATTTGGCAAACTCAATCTGCCAAAAATGTAAAAGAATTTTAAGGAAACCATACCTAATGGAAAACACGTAGGTGACTTCTTTTTCCATCTGACTATTCCGGAGTCTTAATAAATCTACTTTTACTAAACTTGAAAATTTGGATTAATACTTTCTCATTCCAATGAGGATGCTAAACTACCTGGCCACGCAGTCATTCTCATCTTTCGAGTCAGAAGCACTTGCAATGCAAAAGGCATTTCACTAGAGATGATACAAGTTTTGAAAGGTGTTTAGCCCACCATTTATTGTCACTGGACCTCAATGTAGCTTCTGCGTGGTGGTGTGGCTCATCTTCAGCTCAGATACTAAGGCATAAGTGGAAAAGGGTTGGTTTGGGATAAAGCATCCCCTACCCTCCGCCCCCCCACCCCAGTACAAAATACACAGGGACTCAGCCGTCATAATGGCATGCAGTTGGAATGTGGAAGAATAAGAATATCCTACCCAACCTGATCATAAAGTTTACAGCATTTATTTTCAAGCTGTCCATTTGTCACTTCAAAGATCTCAGCTCTGAGATGATTGCTGTCCCTTTTGGTCACATCACATTATCAAAAGCCAAAATGAGATTTCTAGGAACAAGGAGAAATCTGTTTCATTTTGGAGACAAGAATTATTTAATATTTGGAAGCCAAAATGCCCCCCTCAAGATTAGCAATGCTATCTATCGTAATAATCACCGTCCTGGCTGCACTGTTGTAGGAAAGATACTAGAACTTCGAAGATGGGCAAGTCGACTCAGTGTTGAAGCAATACACGGTGAAGAAAGAAAAATGTGGGTCAAGCCTATGAGCACAAAAAATACATAGCCCAGTAAATTTTGCACACTCTACAAATTTAAATAATGTTTTGTTGATCCTCAAAATATGCACTGATGACTACATGTCATCAAATCAAAGACATGAATGAATATGACAAAAACATTTTAAGTACAACTAAGGAAGAAGAGGAACATGCTCTCAATTAAACGTAATAAGATGATTCTAAGCATAGTAAGAAAAGAAACACTAGTGCTGATTGAATTGCAACATGATATTTTCTCACTATATTATGTGAGGCATTTCAATTTCAGCTGTGTTAAAATGTGAAAATAGGCATCTTGAAATGAAGGAAATGCAGTATATCTTTTTCTTTTAAGTTTTATTTCATAAAAAAATGTGTTGAGACATTTTTTCACTCCTCCTCACCCACCTTTTTTTTTTTTTTTTTTTTTTTTTTTTTTTTTTTTTTTTTGTTGTGGGGTGG
>CAUYTI010096003.1:0-12684 GCA_963575145.1 Galago senegalensis | reverse complement strand
AGAGTTCTCTGAGAGTGAGATCTGTTTTTGCTCTCCATTTCTTTTGATCTTTGCACTCCTGGGCTTCTTCAAAAGCTTTGTCTTCAGAGTCAGAGATCCTTTCTTCTGCCTCTTGCACTCTGTTACGGAGAGATTCCACTGTGTCTTTCAGATCCTTGAGGGCTGCAACCTCTTGTCTCAGTATTTCATAATCTTTGATCATTTTATCTTTGAAATCATTGAGTTCTTGAGACATCTTTTGAATAATTTCTTGAGATATCTTTTGAATAATTTCTTGAGAAATCTTTTGAATAATTTCTTGAGCTCTTAATTCCTTCCTTTCTCCCGGTCTGTTAATCTTATTTGCTATCCACATTCTGAACTCGATTTCTGACATCCCAGCCATTTGCTTGTGGATAGGGTCTTCAATTGTGTCTGCCCCATTTTCCCTTGGAGGAGTTGATATACTCTGGTTATTTGAGTTGTCAGAGTTTTTCCACTGGTTCCACCCCATGCTAAGTTTACCTTGTTTGGAGGCCTTATCAGAACCATTCAGTTGGTGGCGTCTTCTGGTTGCCCAGAGAGACAGGCAGAGCATGTCTGTTGTCTTCTCCCAGTTCTCGGGTGCTGGGGCAGCCAGGGTGCAGTGGAACAGCAGCAGCTGCATGGGAGTGTGCGTGGCCTGATTAGACTTCGTTTAGCCTGCCAGGCGACCTGGGGGCAGGAAACTGACAGCAGCCAGATCAGTCCTAGTTCAGCCCCTCTAGGGCAACTGGTGGAACATGGGAACTGTTGTGGCTAGATCAGTTCTAGTTCAGCACCCTGGAGCAGCCAGGGGGTAGGGAAATGGCAGCGGTAGCGCAGGGTACGGGAACGACCAGATCAGTCCTAGTTCAGCCCCACCAGAGTAGCTGGGGCGAAGCAGAGGACTACTTCACCAATGCCTGTTGGATGTGTGTGGCATTAGCAAGCCGATCTGTGCCCTCCCAGTGCAGGAGCCCAGAGCAGGGAACTCCTCCACCTCTGTCTGAGGGATGTATGTGGCTCTAGCAAACACTCCAAGAGTGGTAGACCCCTCCACCACCACCTGCAGGGCGAGCGTGGCTCTAGTAAGCAGTTGTAGGCCTACCGAACTTGGGAGCCTGGAGTGGGGAACACCTCCCCTGGCCCCTGTGGGGTGTATGTGTCTCTCACAAGCTGTTTTGGGTCTACTTGGAATGGAGGATTCCTCCGCCTCTGCCTATGGGATGCCTGCGGCACTAGTGAGCAGTTCTCGGCCTGCCCAGAGTAGGAACCTGCTGCCCGTGAGGCGTGCGACTCTAGCAAGCAGTTTTGGGGCTCACTCCGCTCCGTGAGGGCAAGGGGACTCACTCAGGAACTGGGTTAGTCTGGGAAGGTTAATACCTCCTTCCTCACCTTACACCCAGTTACTCATAGTCCCCCAGGTCCGTGACCCTATTCACTCCAGTAGACCGCTTCTCCTGGGGTTTACCTGGGAAAATCAACCAGAAATCTAAGTTTGGCAGGGGGGCCTTGCGTGTTTAAATTAGGCTTCTGTCCGGCTAGATTTCTCTGTAAATCAGAGGTTGCATTCAGCTTTACACTCAGGTGTCAATTCTAGCTTCTGCCCGCCCACTGCCTTTGTCTCAGCTGCATTAGCCCCCTGAGGGCTGGTGCTCCACCCAAGAAAGTTACGTGCGCCCTGCCTGTGGCTGCTGTCTGGAACCTCTGCTTGCCCAAAGGGATGGGGCTGGAATGGCGTCAGCCTGCCCCTCAGCCACTGTTGCTGCACTGGCGTCCCCTGAGCTGAATCTCCTCTCCTCATGCCCGCACCACAGTCAGCACAGAACTGCACCAGCCCTTTCCCCCTCCACTTCTCTCAAGGAGATGCCCAAGAATCAGGATTCCATAGGTAATAAACCTCCAGACCTCAGAATGGGTGGGTGGGGACTCCTCGGAGTTCAATGTTGCAGGTGGGGAATATATACAGATTTATACAGTTTTACAGTTTTATGCCTGGCCAGAGGGTGCCGTGGCACGCCAGCAAGGGTAGGAGGTCCAGTTTTTAGAGGGTCTCTCCCATGGGATAGAGTGGGAGGAAGTTTGAACTCTGCTCGCTTGTTTGAATGGAGGAAACTGTCAGCCCTTGTTGTGGGGGAGAGGACTCCCATCCACTTGGTGGTGGATTTTGTACCTTTTGGTTATATTTTTGGGGTCGCAGCTCACCTCAGGAAGGTTGAAGTGCACTCTTCTTCTTTTTTTTTTTTTTTGTAGAGACAGAGTCTCACTTTTTCACCCTTGGTAGAGTGCAGCGAAGTCGCTCCAGCAACCTCCAACTCCTGGGCTTAGGCGATTCTTCTGCCTCAGCCTCCCAAGTAGCTGGGACTACAGGCACCCGCCACAACGCCCAGCTATTTTTTGTTACAGTTTGGCCGGGGCTGGGTTTGAACCAGCCACCCTCGGTACATGGGGCTGGCGCCCCACTCACTGAGCCACAGGCGCCTCCCTGAAGTGCACTCTTCAATCTTCTCTCTTGGCTCTGCTCCAAACCATCAGCTAATTTGCTAAACTTCTGTCCTTTCAGCCTCCTTCTGGACGAGAGCTTCTGTAAAAAGCTGGCTGTAGTTCGCCATCTTGGCTCCACCCCCCTCTGTTTCTGTTCTTAATTTCCTGTAGGTTAAATATTTTCTAAAAATTCTATTGTCACAACCCGTTGGGCTCCTATGGCCCTGGTCTCTGTTCACACAGGAAAGAACCAGGTGAGAGGTGGATTAGAAGTACAAGTTTGTGGAAGGTGGGCTAGCCTTTACTTTCTGGGTAGCCTTGAGCAACCTCCTCACCAGCCTTTTATTGAGCCAGAACAACACAGGTGAGGGGAGAAATTAACAATGAGTATGTGCTGAGGGCACCGGCTCCTCCTACAAGGAACTCCTGTGGAGGGATAGCCCCAGGTCCACCCCTCAGCTGCAGATCATCTTGCTCGGATATTGGCGTCCCCTACATTCTATCATGACCTACTTTGATTTTTGAGTATATCATTTAGTATAGTTTTTTAAGTGATTATTCTAGGTATCATATATATCCAAATGTAACAGCACAGTCTATTGGTATTAATGTTTCACTACTTTGAATGGAGTAGAGAAACCTCATATCCTCTGTAGTCCTCATACCCTCCCTAGTTATTAAATACAATTGCCTTAGTGTTGCTGTATGGCTCTCGCAGAAAAGCCATGTTGTAGAGAATAAGCACGCTATTGAAATTGTGTTTTAAATAAAGGTGACCATCTGCTAGCTCCAGCAAAATGGCGAGCTTCTTTATTTGCAGTTGGTTTATATAGGGAATTTTGTACATGTGCACAATACAGCAATGACTTCATTGATCCATTTAAAAATCATGTGACTACCTTGTGATTAGCTTCTGATAATCCACTCAACATACATCTTTTGACATAACTCTTTCAACATAACCCAATTTACCATAACTTAATGGAGAACATGTTGCTAGCCATTACTTCTTAGTTCTTATCCGATGATGCCTGAGGCTATGGAGGAACAAGGTAGATTGAATACCTGCCCTTGCTGGCCTTGCTGTTTGGAGGCTGTTACTTCGGATCTTTAAACAAGGCATAAAGAAACTTCTTGGGCATACAGGAATTTGTGTGCAAACCTCTACTCCCATGTAGGCTTTAATTCAGGGGGTTTTTGCTGGAAACTTTTATAAGGAATTTTCAGGCTGGACTTCTCAAAAGCTTTTCATGAGCCCAAGTTTCATCTGTGTCATTAGATACTTGTGTGCATTGGGTAAATTCCTCTTCTCTTGGGTCCCCAAACACATTTCCATTCCCGTACCCATCAGCAAGTGACCTTCGTTACTTACCACAGATCAGGAAAGGTTACAGATGGGTATCTGGCCAGTTTTCCAAAGGGCTTTATTGGCCTTATAAAGTCAACCTTAATTCCTTAACACAGTAAATGCTATTCCAGCTGAAGCATTGGTCATGTTAGGCTCACAACCAACTTGGTTACATGAAATTCTGCCTTAGTTTCTTACAAGTATGCCTGCATAAACTCTTTTCACTGCTCTCTCTCAAATGGCTTTTTTGGCCAGAGGCATATAGGTGTTTCACCTGTACCTTAGGTATTTCCTCTATAAGCATTGAACACCACACCAAATGGTATTGTAATTTTCAACAGTTAAATATAATTGAATAAACCATGGGGATAGTCCATTATGCCAAGGATACCCCAAAAGGTATACACATTTTAGAAAAGAAAAAATTATTAAAATTGTAATGTTCAAGTCACCTTTGACTTTTGCAATTATAAGAAGTGCTCAAATGTGACCTATATTCATCTTTTGTTATCAGTACTTACTAAGTGTATACTTTTTTTTGGGCACCTTGTGTATTTTACTCATTCTAATGTCTTTTTTTCTTTTCTAAAGTTCTAAGTCTTTTTCTGTTATCATTTACTTTTGTTTAGAGAATTACTTTTAGCCATTCTTTGATTGGGTATTCCCTTATGAACATTTATGCAAAAATTCTCAACAAAGTGCTACAAACCAAATTCAGCAGCATTTTAAAAATGGAAACATCATGAAAAATAGGATTTATTCCAGGAATGCAAAGATGGTCCAACATATAAAAATCAACCAATGTTATACATCACATTATAGAATTTTTAAAATCTATGTGATCATCTCAATTATTGAAGAAAAAGCATTTGACAAAATAAGAATACTAAACAAATTAGGAATAACAGGAAACTACCTCAATAAAACAGAAACCATGTATGAAAGACCTACAGTGAACATCATCATATTCAATGGTGAAAGATTGAAAGCTTTTCTGCTAAGATCAGAAACAAGGCAAGAATGCCTGCTTTAGCCACTTCTAATCAACATAGTACTGGAAATTTTAGCCATAGCAATTAGGCAAAATAAATAATAAAAGGGAATAAAAAAGCATTCAAATTGGAAAAGAAAAAGTAAAATTATCTCTGTTTACAGATGATATGATCTTATTATATATATGAAATCCTAAAGATTCCACAAAAAAACTTGTTAGAATAAATGAATTCAGAAAAGTAGCCAGATACAAGTTAACATGTAAAAATCAGTTTAATTTTTATACACTAACAATGTGTAATCTAAAAAGGAAATTTCAAAACAAGTTCCATCTACAACAGCATCAAAAATAGTAAAATACTTAGAGTTAACTGATCCAAAGTAGTGAAAGCCTTATACAATCCAGACAAAAAACATTGGTGAATAAGTCCTTGAGAGAAAAAGAAATAAAAATGGCTCAAAACATTTAATGAGATTAACACATTGAAGTACTCTCTCACACCATCTGAATCTGGCATAAATTAAGAAGTCAGACAAATGCCAAGTGTTGGTAAGGATTCAGAGCAGTGAGAACTCTCATTTACATTATTGGGGATATAAACTGGTAAGATTTGTCATTGCAATATGGGCAGGAAGTCACAAGGGGAGAGAGACTTGCCCCATGTTGCAAAGAGCACAGCTCGGGACCTGCGCTACCACCACAGGGGTCTACGGCCCAAAAACTCCTGGCTCAGCAGCCCAAGGTGGGAGGCTTGGCTCCCCGCCAGGCTCCTGCTACCCGGGCGGAGACAGCAACTCCCCCCAGGCTTCTGTGACCTGTGGCCTGTGGCAGGTGACTCCTGACTGGCTCCTGTGACCCATGCGGTCCACTGCCTGCAACTCCTGCCAGCAACTTGAGATCCGCAGATTGGGATTCCTGCCCTGCTTCTGAGACTCATTGCCTGTGCAGGTGACTCCTGCCAAGTTCCTGTGACTTATGGTCTGCGACCAGCAACTCCTGCCCAGCTACTGAGACCCGTGGCCGCAGCCAGCAACTCCTTCTAGGCTCCTATGACCTGCAGCCCCGCCAACAGCTACTCCCACGGGGCTTCTGCCACCTGTGGCCTGTGCCTGAGACTCCCACCCAGCTTCTGCAACCCACAGCCTATGGCTGGTGATTCCCCAACTAGCGACTCCCGCCCAGCTTCTGCAACCCACAGCCTGAGTAGTTGACTCTACCCTCCGGCTCCCCGCCCAGCTCCCGCAATCCACGGCCCGTGGCCAGAGACTCCCGCCCAGCTCCTGAGACCAGCGACCTGGCTAGCCCCTGTGACCTGTGGCCCATGGCTGGCGACTCCTGCCCAGTTTCTGTGACCTGTGGTCTGTGACCCATGTGGCCCACTGCGGGCCACTCTGCCCTTGGGCTCCTGGCTGGCTCCTGAGATCCGCAGCCTGTGGCTGGTGACTCCTGCCCAGCTCCTGTGACCCCTGAGGCTCCAGAGGCCTGCAACTCCACCCTCCAGCTTCCCGCCTGGCTACTGCAGCCTGAGGCCAGGGATCAGTGGCTCCACCCTCCGGTTCCCCATCTGGTTCCTGTGACCCATGCTGCTAGTGGCAATGCCCTCCAGCTCCCTGCAGGCTCCAGCGTCCTGCACATAGCAGTACCCCAGACCAGCCGCACCACCCCAGATAGTGGCAGCGCCACCCTGACAGTGGTTATGGCTCTACAGTCCCTCCCACTGGGGTCAAATTGATTTGCCAGTGGATGCCCACCACCTATCAGGGGTCCTCAAACTTTTAAACAGGGGGCCAGTTCACTGTCCCTCAGACCATTGGAGGACCGGACTGCTGCCCAGGATGAGTTGGCTGCTAAGCAGGACAGGCAGTAGCAGCAAAAACACTCAGCAGGCTGGATAAATGTCCTCCAGGGGCTGCAGTTTGAGACCTCAGATGCTGAAGACCTTTTGAACTGTCATACCAGATCAGTTTTTGTGTTAACCAGAACAACTGGTTTGGAATTCATGACCTGGGTACCCACCAAGGTTGTATCCTGGTTGTTGTGGGACTATGAGATTCTCCCCTTACAGTTGTCACCTATGGAGTGAGGTGGGGTGTCTTAGTTGCTTATATATCTCCACAGCTGAAATTTCAGCCCAAAGCCACTGATTCACTAGGATTGGGCAGAGATTAGCTGAATACTGGGCACCATGTAGCTCCACCACACAAAGCAGGTCCCCAGAGTTTCAGGCTGTAGTTCTGAATGGGACCTCTAAGCTATATATAATAGAGTTTCTACTATTATAAAGCTCTAAGGGAAAAGCTGCAATCACCAGTCCCAGTTCTTTGGCTGGTTAATTACAATTTCAGGAGCCCTCAATTCAATTTCACCTGGTCAGTTTTTCTAACCAAACAGTGAAAAATAATCATTGGCTGGAATCAGTGGAAAAATTCTGGCAACATGAATAATCAGAGTAGGTCAACTCCCCTAAGGAATCACAAAGGAAACACAACAGATCTCATTCATAAACAAATGGCTGAGATGTCAGAAATTGAATTCACAATTTGGATTGCAAATAAGATTAACAGAATAGAGTTAAAGATGGAATTAGAAATTCAAGGAGCAATTCAAAAGTTGTCTCAAGAATTCAATGAATTCAAAGACAAAAATCAAAGATTTTTACACATTGAGGCAAGAACTTGTAGCCCTCAAAGATCTGAGAAATACAGTAGAACCCTGAGTAACAGAATGGAGCAGGCATAAGAAAGGATCTCTGACATTTGAGCTTTGAACACTCCCAAATGCTCAAAGAGGAAGAGAAGAGGAGAGCAAAAACTGATCATTCCCTGAGAGAATTGTGGGACCATGCCAAAAAAAAAAAAAAAGGCAAACATTCTCCTCATAGGAATCCCTGAAGGAGAAGAAGATGGTCCAAAAGGTATAGATACTCTACTCCAAGAGATAATTGAGGAGAACTTCCCAAGCATGGCAAGAGATACTGAAATTCAGATAGTGAACAGTTTCAGAACCCGAGCTCACCCTACATAAAGCATCTTCTAGAAACATTGTAATTAACTTCGCCAAAATTAATATGAAGGAGAAAATCCTGCAAGCAGCCAGACGTAAGAAAATCATAACCTACAAGTTATAACAAAGATATTTCCACCAGATTGTTCATTGCAGCTCAATTCATAATAGCCAAGTCATGGAAGAAGCCCAAGTGCCCACTCACCCGCAAATGAATTAATAAATTGTGGTATATGTACACCATGGAATATTATGCAGCCTTGAAAAAAGATGGAGACTTTACCTTTTTTACGTTTACATGGATGGACCTAGAACATATCCTACTCAGTACAGTGTCTCAAGAATGGAAGAAAAAATATCCGATGGACTCAGTACTATTATGAAACCAATTTACAATCCCTCACACTTTCATATGAAGAATAGATCACAACTATGGCTCATGATGAAGGAGGGAGGAGGGGATGGGAGAGGAGGGAAGAAGTCAGATCAAGGGAGGGTGAATGGTAGGATCACACCTATGGTGCATAATGCAAGAGTACATGTTGGATCTATTAGCACAGACTATAAATGTCTTAACACAATAACTAAGAAAAGGCAGTGAAGGCTATGTTAACCAGTTTGATGAAAATATTTCAAATGGCATATAAAACCAGTACATTGTACCCCATGATTGTATTAATGTACACAGCTATAATTTAACAAAAAAAATTGTCATTACACAGGAAATTGAACCCTAAAGCTCACAAATTCCACTCTTAGCTATACAGCTTAGAGAAAGTCTTATACATGTGCATCCAGAGATGTGTAAATATAAACAACCCAAATTTCCATCACAAGTAACAGAAATAATTTCTAGAGTATCCACACAATGGAATCCTATGCAGCAGTGAACATAAATGATCTATAGCTTTTCATATCAATATGAATAAATGTGAGCAGTATGTTGAACAAAAAAAGCAAGTCAGAGGAAAATAAGCACTGCATTTTTTTGTTCATGTAAAGTTTTAAAGTAGTCGAAACCAAGCAATATGTTGTTTAAGATAAAATTATAAAGATATAGTGGGAACACTGAGGTAGAGCAGTGAATTTTGTCTTCTGTATTAGTTTGCTAGGGCTTCCATAATAAATTATCAAAGATTAGGAAGCTTAAACAACAGAAATTTATCATCTCGGTTCTGGGGGCAAGAGGTGTGAGATATCAAAGTGTCACCAGCGTTAGCTCCTTCTGTGGCCTCTCTCCTTGGCTTATATATGGCTGTCCTCTCCCTGTGTCTTCACATATTCTTCTCTCTGTCCATGTTTTTGTCTCAGCTCCTCTTCTTATAACATATTGGAATAGGGAAGACATCAATCATTCCATTTCTTCTTAATTACTTCTTTAAAGATCCTGTTTCCAAAGACAATCACATTCTGATGGGGGTTTGAATTTCACCATATGAATTTTAGGGGGGAGACATATAGTCCATAACACCTCCACACCTCTTCAGCCTGTACAGTAGTCAGGTAGTTAAATTTAATCATATTTAACAAAAACTTGATTAGTACATATTGTTTCATGGAAAAAGATCTGAGTTTTGAAGGTTATTTGCAATTAACTGGTTGATATAGTATTGAATATTATTTTTTCAGCATTTTATAGAAAGAATTAACATGTGGACCAAAGGAGGTAGTTAGGTGATAGACAATGTAGGATTGATTAGGGTGACAACATGGCATAGACAAATGCTAGACTTGTAGACATGGATATACACTAGACTTGGGCCTTAGCCTTTTTTGTGCTGTTAAAGTAGAATACCTGAGGCTGGGAATATTATAAACAACAGACATACACTTTTTATAGTTCTGGAGAGTGGGAAGGCCAAGATCAAGGTGCCAATATCTGGTGAGGACTGCTCTCTGCTTCCATAATGGTGCTTTGTAGGCTGCATCCTCTGGAGGGGAGAAATCCTGTGTCCTTACATGGCAGAAAAGGTAGAAGAACAAGAAAGGACCAAACTCCCTCTGTCAAGCCCTTTTCTTATATAATGGCACTAATACACTCATGAGGGCAGGACCTTCATGACCTAAACACCTCCTGAGAGGCTGCACCTCCCCATACTGTGGCATTGGGGGTTCAGTTTCCAATACATGAATTTTGGGGAACACATTTTAGGTCATAGCATTCTTCCCATGACCCTCCAAATTTATGTCTTTCTATAAACTAAAATAAAATCTTAAGCTCCTCCCCCAGCTAATGAAATGGGCTCCTTCTTGGTCAAGGGGACCCCAAGAGAACCTTAGAATTGAGTTGCTAGTCATGAAGAGAAAGGGGGTCAGAGATGCCAAGTTATGCCCTTCCGTTCTGGAGTTACTCTTTGTTAATAGTAAGATACTAAATTATTGACAGGCCTAAGACTGTGTAATGCAAAGGTTCAACCACATGGAAGATCATCAATTTTCTTATGGGTCACTTGAGTTTTGGTATATGTCTGGTGGTTTGTCTCTGATTAACGGACTTCCTAAACTTAAAACATTCCAAACTTTTGGACAAAGCTTCATTTCTTTAACCTATTACAAATCAAAGAATCTTTTTTTTTTTTTTCAATTTTTGAGACTTGCTCGGTCACCCAGGATAGACTGCCTGGTGTCATAGCTCATAGCAACCTCAAATTCTTGGGTTCAAGTGATTCTTTTGTCTCAGCCTCCCAAGTAGCTGGGACTACAGGTGCCCACTACAACATCTTCAGATGTGTAGGTTGTGTACATTGGCAGAATTAGCTTAAAGTGGCTCACTTCTTGTACCCTCCAGGGTAGGGGCTTGAGCCATATCCAGGCCTGCTTGAGTCAGAGCTCTGGATGGCCAAGTAGCACTGTTTCAGAATGCAGAGAGCAAAGACCTTAGGCACCTCTCTGTAGCAAGTGCTAAGGGCCATCCTGGGCCCCTCCTTAAGATTGTTCTGCCCTCAAGTCCCTAGCACTCTGGGTATTTGATGGGTGTGGCTGCCTCCCCACACTGCCCCCCAGATCTCAGAAATGCCTTAGGGTCATGCTCCCAGTATCTTGGTGAATAGTACCTGGATTTCTTCTACCTACATTGATCTCCTTATCAAATGGTTGCTTGGCCACACTCTTGGTGTTCTCTCCTAAACACACTTTTTAATTTTTTTACCTGGTTAGACTGAGAATTTTCCAAATCTTGATGTTCCACTTCCTTTTTAATCATAAATTATTTTTTTAAAAAATAATTTTTCTTCTCTTTTTACTATAAGCAGTTAAGAGAAGCCACATCATGCTGAACACTTTGCTATTTAGAAATATCTTCTACCAAATATCCTAGTTCATTGCTAATAAGCTCTGCCTCTTACAAAGTCTTATGAAACAGATACAATTCAGCCAAGCTATTTGCCAATTTTTAATGAGGATGAGCTTTTTCCATTTCTAATAAGATATTCCTCATTTCTGCGTATGACCTAGTCAGAACATCCTTTGCTGCCAAGTTTCTACTAATATTAGTTCACAACCACTTAATATAATTTCTAAGAATGAAACTTTCCCTGCAACTTTCCTCTTCTAGGCCCTCACCAGAATCATTCTTAACACACAGTAATACTGGCCTTTCCCATTATTCACTTCAAAACTGTTCTAGTGCCTTTCCATCACCCAGTTCCCAAGCCACTCCCACTTTTGTTTGGTATTTGCTATAGTAACACCTCTTTGGCACCAATTTATGTCTTAGTCCATTTTGTACTGCTGTAACAGAATACTGAGACTAACTGGGAATACACAACAAACAACCATTTCTCACAGACCTGAAGGCAGGGAATGCCAAGATCAAGGCACCACCATCTGATGAGGATGCCTCTCTGCTTCCAGGATGGTGCCTTGAATACTGTGTTCTCTGGATGGGAGGAATACTGTGTCTGTGGCAGAGGTGGAAAGGCAGAAAAGGACTGGACTCTCTACATCAGGCCCTTTTATAACAGCATTAATTCAGCTGTAACGGCAGGGCTTTCCTGATCTAAACACCTCTCCAAAGGCTGCAGCTCCCTACACTATTACATTGGGAATTAAGTTTCCATCACACGAATTTGGGGGGACACATTCAGAGCATGACAACTTAGCTCCTAGATAGAAGAATGACTGAAAAAATGATTCCTGTGTGTCCCCAGATTCAGCAGAGGGGACAACCAGAATAGGCCCAAATTTGTGGCTAAAAGAATATGAATTTCTTATTGGTCCCTTGCATTGGAATTGTACTGTAAGCATACAGACTAGTCTTAGAAAATAAATATCTAAAGTAGATCTTCCCAAAGTTAATTTAGGAAAGGTCCTCTATTAAGCTCAGGAATATTAAGTTCAATGGTTGGTTGAACCACAAGAAATGTCCAATACTTGATCATTTTTCACCTGAAAATGGCCACTACACATGGTTCAATCTAAATAAAAACCTGAGTAGTTTTATAAGAGAAAATAAAAATGATAAAGCAATCCACTAAATCAAAACTAAAGGGTATTGGCACAGATTGCAATCTAATGGTCAGGTAAGTAGGAACCCATGACCCCAAATGAAACTCTTCCCCCCAAACAGGCAATCTTATGAGTCATATCTCCCCATTTTAATCAAGAAAGCCAGGAGGCTTAGTAGCCTTATCCTACTATATAAATTATAGTAGATGCATAAAACTTTTATTTTCACCGCAAAAGGTTCCATGACATTAAAGTCTTTTTTTTTTTTTTGAGACAGAGCCTCAAGCTGTCCCCCTGGGTAGAGTGCCGTGGCATTACAGCTCACAGCAACCTCCAACTCCTGGGCTCAAGTGAGTCTCCTGCCTCAGCCTCCCAAGTAGCTGGGACCACAGGTGCCTGCCACAACGCC
>CAUYTI010096001.1:0-10203 GCA_963575145.1 Galago senegalensis | reverse complement strand
GGTCAACAAACACTCATATTGCAAATATAAACAAAAACATAACAAGAACTCTTTCATAGCCTCTGCTTCCCTTCCAAACTGCCACCTCCTATCTCTTCTTTACTAAATTTTTTGAAAGACTATTTTTATGCTGCTGTTTTCATTTCTTTACCATCCATTAAAGTATTTCTTTTTTTTTCCTGCAGATCATATTACACAAGGAGAAGAATTAATAAAATAAATTATTTTCTTTTTTTTCTTTTTGAGACGGAGCCTCAAGCTATCCCCCTGGGTAGAGTGCCATGGCATCATGCTCACAGCAACCTCCAACTCCTGGGCTCAAGCGAGTCTCCTGCCTCAGCCTCCCAAGCAGCTGGGACCACAGGCACCCACCACAACGCCTGGCCATTTTTTGATTGCAGCCATCATTGTTGTTTGGTGGGCCTGGGCTGGGGATTCGAACCCGCCACCTTAGGTGTATGTGGCTGGTGCCTTAGCCACACAGGCGCTGAGCCAAATTATTTTCTTTATGACAGTTGTCTCCACACTTTATTGAAACTACTGTTTCCAAGGTTATCAGTAAAGTATTGTTATTTCTAGTCATTCTCCTTAGGCCTCATCTTCCTCCAGTTTTCTACTGTATTTGACAATTATTGGCCATTCTTCATTCTGTAACCTTCTGTCCCATTGATTCCCTGTCAGGGTCCCTTCGTGGCTGCCACTTATAGGGGCCCAGCACTGGCTAAGTCTCCGGCCCCCTGCTTATCTAGGTTCCAGACACAGACTGCTGTGCTGTTATCTGACTCAGGAACAGTTGCTCTTTGGCGCCTGAGGACTGTCTACCTTAGCAGAAGGGAGAGAGAGAGATCATCTTTGAGGGTGAAGCAGTCTGAGAAGAATAGATCTTGACAGTCTCTAGCAGAACTTAGTAAGCTTTAGCAGAGAGACACCCTGCTGGTGTTCTGCAAGCAGGAGAGGGGACAGAGTCGGAGTGAGCAGTCCGTGATAGAATAGACATACGCTCCCGACTGCCTGCTCCTCCAGCCTAATATAGAGCCGATCTTGGGACTCACAGGTGTAGACTGCTGATTCATCAACGCTCTCGTCTCACCAGCTCTCGTGCTTGTTAAGAGCGCTAAATCCCTCCCTATGCCCTTTTCACCAAGGTGTGCCGTTATCGAGCTACAGGTGTTTCTTATACCTCTGGGTCTGCCTAGCCATAGGCTAGGCGGGCTGCTACAATTCCCTGACACCATCGTCGTTTAGATAGTCTTATCTTATTTCTTTACTCGGAACAAAGAGGTTAAGAAAGTTTATATTTTATCATTCTTGATTTTAAAGTGGAGCCTTTCAGTTTCACCATTTAGTTTACTGTCTTTCTTTTATACACCATTTCAGCATCCTTTGATTAATATTCAGATACATGAAATTTCTCTCTATTTCTGGACTAGGTCTATTGATTGTTTAACATCTTTAATTTCCTCAGAAATATCTTCCTCTGGTTTCTGAGTAATAACTGGCAACTTTGCATGTTTTCCTTGAAATTCTAATCCTAATTCCCAAGCTTTCGCATGATATACCAAAGCCAAATTGAACTCAGTCCAGTAGGGTTGGCATTTCATCTCTCCAGTCACCCATAAAAGGGAGGCTGAGTTATCTTTGAGTCTTTCGTTCTCCTCCCCCCACCACTGTTAAATCACTAAGTTCTATTTGCTCTACCTGTGTCGTGGGCCGTCAGCATCACTTGATCATTTATTTTCCTTGTTTCTCCTGAAGAACAGGCAGTTTGACTTTCTTGTTTGCCCAGAGTACCATAGTTTTCCAGCTGGTATTTCTGCATCTTCAGCTTTTAATTATACTATTCTGCCTTTCACCCTGGGTCTTGAATTAGCTTCTTCGAATATAAGTCAGATTGCACATCTCCTTTTTTTTAAGGAGACAATGTCTTGTTATGGCCTAGGCTGGAGCATTGACCCCAATCATAGCTCACAGCAAATTTGAGCTCCTGAGCTCAAGTGATCCTCTTGCTTCAGCCTCCTGGTTAGCTAGCTAGGACTACATGTGCTGTGCCCACGTGCCCAGCTCATTTTTTTTTAAATTATTATTTTTGTAGAAACAAAATCTCCTATGTTGCCCAGGCAGATCTCAAACACTTGGCCTGAAGTGATCCTCTCTCCTCAGCCTCCCAAAGTGCTGGATTATAGGCATGAACCACTGCACTGTCTCTATATCACTTTTTTAATTAAAATAATACTTAGATGACTGCCGATGGCCTAGAGAACACAGTGAAAAAGTGTTCTCTCACCTAAAGTGGCCTTCAGAACTGGTGTCATTCTGCTTGTTCAGACTGCCACTGAATGCTATCAGTATTCTTCCTTACACTGAATTTTTGGCCATTTTTTCCTCAGTGCACCATGTGCATTTTCATGCTCTCCTACTTTGGGATGTGATTCACTTGGAATATATTTTTCTGTCTTTCCTGTCAATGAGAGCCCATCAATCCTGAAGGGGTTAAATTAGTTTATTCTACCTTGCATTGGGATTGCTGTTGCTGTCTCTCTGTTTTGTAAATACTTCTAAAGCAGAAATAATTTTATTCATAATTGTATCCTTCACTTTCATCCCCTATCACATACCTAACACACACACTTTCTCTCTTTTGTGTATAGACAGAGTTTATTAAGTATTTTTGGAATGTTACTATAAAGTTATGAGACTTTGTGGATTCATGAAAATTAGCTTGGCACTTTACTGTCACACTTTTTCATGCAGAAATTTACATTTAATGAAGTATAGTTTAGAAAAAAAAAAAAAGGACAGTATTAGTCCTAAAAAGGGCTTTATTTACCAACCCGCTTTTGAAGAGCCTGTATAAAGTGTCAGATATTCACATTCATGCTGGCCTTCAATTTTCAGTGCTCTTGCAAAGATTCTTCACTAAGGCCATTGCTTTCAAAGTGTACGGCCTATGGCTGATAACCCTTGATGAACATAATTACCCGAACCACTGAAACTTAGCTAGTGGTTGCCATTGCTGCTGCTGCTTTGCTGGTGATGAGTGGGAAGAGCAGAGAGAGTAGGGTGTTGGGATAGGCAACCGAGGAAAGAGTAAACAAAATATTTACTGAGCATCATAAACGCTTTCACAAATCCAGAGCTAAACAACGGAAACTTAAACTTGCTTGTAAATCTAATGCAGCGCTATTACTAATAAAAACACACAGGTCACGTCAGAATACATGTTTGTACAAAATGCCTTTGAAACTTTTAACTTCTCGATCATTTTACTAGAATAATTACAGAAAAAAAATCTCAAAGTATATATGAACAAAAAGCTGGGGAAAAACTCTGATTTTTAAACCTCCACATAGCAACACCCTTTACAGCTACATGGTTGTAGATTTTTTTTTTTTTAACAAAAAAATAAGTAAGCTTAAGCTAAAGTTGATTTCTTAGCTAACAACATATTTGGAAGTCTTCCTACACTATTAAATGCAATATTCACTTTTATTCATTGCATATTACCTAATGGCAGGAAGTTATTTTACTTAATCAATCTATGAATGCCCAGTATCTACAATTGCCTCCACATAAATAGCCTTGTAAAAATTGTCATCAAGAATTTAGTATAACAGTATTTGGCAGGACAGGGGCACCAGGGAAGAGAGGATTTGAGAGGGCACAGTAAATTCTATGTCCTCCTAGGGCATATTTCTAGCTTTAGTATCCTTGACTCACAATCATATCAAAAAAGAAAAAAAATACATATATATATATATATGTATAAATGTATCCAGCCCAGCCATCCAACTGATTTAAAGCCTTTTGATGACTCAAAGCATAGTTCTAGACAGGAGAAATGAAATCTCCATCTGTGGCAGTTAAATGTTAAATAACTGTATTTTATTATTAATACGAATAATATTTTATTCATTACACATACCAAAGAGATCAGAGTTCATTCATTCTTTCATTTATTAAACACAGCTATGACAGCCTTGCTCTGTCTCTGGGATAGGAGGAAAAGAGAAAAATGACTATCATATTTTTACAGTGTGAAATAGGACGTGGAAGAAATGTGGGTGGTCAAGTGACTCAGTCCAAACAACTCCAGTAAGTCTCTGTTAGTGCCCAGGTGACCAGAACTGCTCTGGCTCAGACTGCTGCTTCTCACACCAGGCTCCTCTGCCTTCCCTGCCCCCCGCAGGTCCTGCACCCACACCTTGGGGAAAGCTACATGCTGACTACAGAGTCCACTCCTTATTAAACTTCCCATTGTTTCCTTCCTGAGGCTTTTGCAAACTATATTCCAAGTTTTACTCTTCACAAGGTAATACATATGTTGTTCAGGAAATAAAACCATGAAACCAATATACAAACAACTAAATGTCCCCATGAAATAAGACACGAATATAGTCTAGCGAGGGGGAGGGGATGGGGGGAGGCCATGATGTGAGGGTGTTCAGCAGGACCCCTGCGTGCAGGGTGCAACTTGAACTTTACCTTAGAATTGAAAATAATGTAACATAAACATTTGCACCTTCATATCAATTTGAAGAAGAGAATATCTGACAATGCTTGGAAACTCTTACTTGAATAATTTTGATAGGTTGCACTACAGGAGCATTTAAATACACTAATATGAAACTAACTCAAGAGCTCCTCTGGCTAGATTTGGGCCCTAGTTTTACACCTCCAAGCACTGCATACTACTCTTTGCAACACAATCCGATTTATAATTTAAATAATTATTTGTTTAGTTCTTATATCCCCCATAGATGGTAAGTTCCTAGAAGACAGGGGCCATGTTTACCTTATTCAATTCTATATTCCAGAGTAACACACAGCGGTTAGTGGCACACAATAGAAGCTATAAAATATAGGTCACACGAATAAATGACGCGGGGAAAGGATCTTCAAGAACAGGATAGAATATGTAGTGTTTTTGAGATATAGCTGACCAGGAACCCTTCTTCTGTAGGAATGACTATTAGCATTTTATTCTATTTATTTTTCTACTTGAAACGGGGTCAGGCACTTCAAATCATCTTGTGTACAATGTCCATCTATCCTCTTCTGTTCCTTGTGTCTGCAGCGGGACTATCACTGTAGCAGTATTGAAACCCAAACCCGGGGATCATCCTTAACATTACATTAACCGCCTCCCCTTTTTGTTTCTACGTCTCTTTATTGGCCGTTTCTCAACCCTGTTTTTAAGACCAGAGCCCAAAACAAGAACATACATGGCTCACAGTAGTCTCATAACTGTTTTTTCTCACTGTCCCACAATTATCACATCACAGCAACTGAGTTTTTTAAATATTAATCTTTTGCTTAAAATATTATTAGACTTAAAAACAATTGTATAAATCTAGTCTGAATTTTGCTTTTGCAGTCCGTGAGTCACTCCCCACTCTATTTCTACCTGATGTGTTTGATTCCCTAAACCCAGCGCGTTCTCGTTAGCTGCTGATTTCAGGACTGTGGCTCCGGGCTTCGCCAATGAGCTCTGCCTGACTCCAAGGCTGTGATGTGAAGGGGTCTCCTAGAGATGGGCAGCACAGCTTCCCTATCCGATAACTCATTTTTTCCCATCCAGAAGTCTTTTCTGACCCCTCTTCTAGTTTCTTATTCTTCTTGTTTCTGATTAATTGTCTCATACCCACTCTGATTATTAGACACCTCTGCTTTGTGCCTCTAAAGCATATTGATATTTCTTCTGTCCCAGGACTTATTATGGTCTTCTAACTTTTCTCTAGCTAGACCGGAAGAACTGTGGAAACCAGTTCTCTTGTAATTTATAATTGTGCCTGAAAAGACACCTACGTCTTTAGCCAGAGGCCAGACCCCTCTATCTCATTAGCAGTTATCGCTTTTAACCAACTCTGTGTTAGAACTGTTTTACTTGTTTCGTATAACTTTTCTGTAGAATAGAAGCATTGTGAGGGCAGAGGAATTTTGCTTTTTGCCCTTAGGTAGCTAATTGCTGTGGTTTGGATGTAGTTTTGTTTGACCACTTCAGCTTCGTGTTGGCATTTAATCCCCAATGTTGGAGGTGGAGGTCTAATGGGAGGTGTTTGCATCATGAGAATAGAGACCTCATGAATGTAAATGGTGCATCTCAGGAGTGAGTTTTTGCCCAGTTAGATTCTGTGAGAGTTGGCTTGTAGTAAAGAGCCTGACACCTTCCCGCCTCCCTGCCTTGCTTCCTCTCCCCTCCTGTGATCCCTGTACCTGCCAGCTCGCCTTTGCCTTTTGCTATAAGTGGAAGCAGCCTCTGGCCTTTGCCAGATGCTCAGTCTTCCAGCCAGCAGAATCATGAGCCAAATAAAGCTTTTTTCTTTTCTTTCTTTTCTTTTCTCTCTCTCTCTCTTATGTTTTTTTTTTTTCTTTTTTTTCAGACAATGTCTGACTTTTTCACCTTGGATAGAGTGCCATGGTGGCATCATAGCTCACAGCAACCTCAAACTCTTGGGCTCCAGCAGTCCCCTTGCCTCAGCCTCCCAAGTAGCTGGGACTATAGGCACCCAGTCGCAGTGTCTGGCTATTTTTAGAGACGAGGTCTCACTCTTGCTCAGGCTAGTCTCAAACCCCTGAGCTCAGATAATCCAACCACCTCGGCCTCCCAGAGTGATAAGATTGCAGGCAGGAGCCGCTGCACCAGGCCTAAAGCTTTTTTTCTTTATAAATTTTTTAGTCTCAGTTATTCCTTTATAGTGATGCAAATGGACTAAGAGCTAATGTGTAGAAAAGTGCTTGGGACGGGGTAGGTAATTAATAAATACTTGTTCAATGAGTGAATTAGTTTTACTTTATATGTATACTTTTGTCTTTGCAATTAAACTATAAATTTCCTGGAAGATTGCAAACTTTTTATGTATTTCTTTCTAAATGTACTTACTATTTCTCGACCAGATAATATAGTTTAAATCTTAAAACTGTTTTCTAGATTCAGTTGGAGTTTTTTCCTTGCTTTTTAAGATAACACTTTAAGAGTTACAGGGACTAAGTGTTACCCTTTATTTTAAAATTCGAAATGTTTTAACATAGGTACCCTACCTTTTATCTTTTCCAAGTTAAATCTCCCTCCCTCTTTAACCATTTTTCTTACAACAATGAAGTTGTGAGGTCTAATTTTGTGTCTCAGCCAGTCTGGGTCACTGTGGGGCCAGCTATTTGGTCAGACATTATTCTGGATGTTTCTGGGAAGGTACTTTTTAAATGTGATTGACATTTAAAGCAGTAGACTTTGAGTGGAGCCAATTGTCCTCCACAATGTGGGAGGTCCTTATGCAATCAGATGAAGGTCTAAATAAAAAGACTGAACTTCCCCAAGCAAGAAGGGATTCTGCCAGTAGACTTCCTTTGCACTTGAACTTCCAACATCAACTCTTTCCTGGATCTCCAATCTGCTTAATAATGTAAGCTAATTCTTTAAGGTTTCTCTGTCTGTGTGTCTCATTCTCTCTCTCTCTTTCTCTCTCTGTCCACACACACACACACATCTTATTTGGTTCAGTTCCTGTGGAGAACCTGGACTCACATTGAGTCCTGCCTATTCTAGAACCACTTTAATCTATCAGTATTTCACTTCATTAATATTCACTACTAATATGTAGTTCCAAAGCAGATGCAATACTCCAATGCACCTTATCAATGAAAGGTACAAGGGTATAGTTAACTATCCTAAAAAAATGTTATATATGTATTTGTTGCCTCATATAAGTCTCTTATTTAAAAATTTGTCTCTTAGAAGCATTTTTCTTCTTCTAGAAATTGTGTTAGAATATATTATCATGGCACTATAAGATATAGTTTCATTTCTCAAAGGACATTTTTTTTCTCCTATTCACAATCTCTGTCATCTTACGTATGTAAGGTTGATTTTAAAACTAAAGTTTGGACTTTATATATACCTTCTAGAATTCCTTCTTGCTAAATTTGAACTATTGTTTTATTTTCACCCATCTTTGGCTAAACTGCTCCACTTTTTCAATCCTCACAACAAAAATGTTTATTTTTTTCATTCACGATTTTTTAATCTAAAAAATGAAAAAATTTTGAGAGAGGTAGTCAAAATCAACACGTTTCTTTTCTATATCTACTTTTAAACTAAAATTGTGAATATGGCTTGCAACACATTAAAAAACAATCCATATAATTATTTTGCTTGAGCGTAATTGTTCAACTGACACACTCACAATTTTTTACATTAAATCATAGCTGTGTACATTAATGCATTTATGGGGTACAATGTACTAATTTTATATACCATTTGGAACGTTTACATCAAACAGGTTAACACAGCCTTCACCTCACTTATTTAGTTGTTGTGTTAAGACATTTATACTCTACCCTTAATAGATTTGACATGTACCCTTGCAATATGCAGCACAGGTGAACTTCCCCTGATTACCCTCCCTCCAACCAGCCTCTCCCCCACTCCTCTTCCCTCCTTCATTCTGGGCTATAGTTGTGTTTTATCATTCATATGAAAGTGTGGGTAATTATATGTTGGTTTCATAATAACACTGAGTACATTGGATAATAATTTTTCTTTCATTCTTTAGATACTTTACTAAGAAGAATATGTTCCAGCTCCATCCATGTAAACATAAAAGAAGTAAAGTCTTCACATTTTTATGGCTGCATAATATTCCATGAAATATATATGCATATATTCCATGCATATATATGCATATATTCCATATATATATATATATATATATATATATATATATATATGGACATATATATATATACGCAACAATTTGCTAATCCACTCATGGGTTGATGGGGCAGGTGGGCTTCTTCCATGACTTTATATACCCCAAAACTTTGCAAAATGTTTTCCTTAATCCATCTTATTCATAAAAGACATCAACAGAACACTGCATTAAACACCTCATAGAAATGCAGATTCACTGTGTCTGGAGAATTTAATTAATTTGGTATAATTTATTCTTAGTGAACTGAAAGTGGCTCTTAGTGATTGCCTCATCTTCTTCTAGGTGTTCATGAGCCAGCTGTCTAATTATCTGTCTGAGAATCTTATTGGGAAATAATGGAATGTTCCATGATGTGTAATTTTGGTATATGTGTTAAATTTTCCACAGGGAATAGAAAATATTAACCTCTATACCATTCATTTTCTGGTATCCTTTCCAGTCACCATGATTATTCAGATACTGGCTAACACAAATGCTATAATTATATAAGGAATAGGAGTTGCCTTGTGGAGCTCAAAGGCAGTAATATAATTGTATTTCAAAATTCAACTATGTGTTAGTTCACTTGCAGGGAACCCAGTAAGTTCTTGTCTCTCTCCTTTCCTCAGTATCTATGTATCTATCTATTTTTGCAAAGAAATTTACATGTTTTTTAGTTCAAATAGTGTATGGTAGCCAATATCAATAAGCTCTGACATTTATAACCACTATTTCAGAAAGTCATCCATTTTAAGTTGAAATCTCTTATTCCTCTTTTTTTTTTTTTTTTTTTTTTTGAGACAGATTCTGTTTTTGTCACCCTCGGTAGAGTGCCATGGTATTGTAGCTCACTGCAACCTTAAACTGTTGAGCTCAAGTGATTCTCTTGCCTCAGCCTCCCAAGTAGCTGGGACTACAGGCACCCACCACAATGTCTGGCTATTTTTAGAGACCAAGTCTCACTCATGCTCAGGCTAGTCTTGAACCTGTGAGCTCAGGGTAATCCACCTGCCTCAGCCTCCCAAAGTGCTAGGATTACAGGCTTAAGCCACTGTACCCAGCATCTTATACCATGTTTTATGCAGAAAAGATTCTTGTTTCACTTAGCTAAGATTTCAATGTCTGGATTAACCAATGTTGTAGGCAGGCGTAATCATATTGCATGAACATAACTTTTCTATTATCACGTGGATGGAGTTCCAACAACTAGAGATATTGGAAGTCTAGTTGCAGACAGCCTAGATGGTATCCATTCTACATGGTGGCTCATTTAGGTATCTAAGGATAAGCCTGGGCTCCTATATCTGAGGCTACTTCCTGTCTTTCCTGAGCTATTCAGTCTCCAGTCATGATTTTCACTATATGGATAATGCAGTGTCTTTCTGTTTGCAGAGTACTTGCATTCTCTGGCTTTTCTTTGCTCCTTTATAATATCAGTATACAAATAGCTTGGACTTGTGGTGGGTGCCTGTGGTCCCAGCTACTTGGGAGGCTGAGGCAGGAGACTCGCCTGAGC
>CAUYTI010096000.1:0-11844 GCA_963575145.1 Galago senegalensis | reverse complement strand
TGCAGTGGAACAGCAAGAACTGCACAGGAGTTTGCACGGCCAGATTTGACCTCGTTCAGCCTGCCGGGCAACTGGGGGGGTAGGAAACTTCAATCAGCCAGATCAGTCCTAGTTCAGCTCCTCTGGGGCAACTGGTGGAACTGTGGAACTGTAGTGGCTAGATCAGTCCTAGTTCAGCACCCTGGAGCAGCCAGAGGTTAGTAGAATGGCAGCGGTAGTGCAGGGTACACAAGCGACCAGATCAGTCCTAGTTCAGCCCCATCAGAGTAGCTTAGGGGAAGCAGGGGACTACTTCACTGTCACTTGTTGGATGCGTGCGGCACTAGCAAGCCGATCTGTGCCCTCCCAGTGCAGGAGCCTGGAGCGGGGAACTCCTCCACCTCTATCTGAGGGACTTATATGGCTCTAGCGAACAGTTCTGGGCCCTCCAAGAGTGGTAGACCCCTCCACCACCACCTGCAGGGCGAGCGTGGCTCTAGCAAGTAGTTCTAGGCCCACCCAGCTTGGGATCCTGAAGCGGGGAACACCTCCCTTGGCCCCGTGGGGTGTGTTTGTCTCTGGCAAGCTGTTTTTGGTCTGCCTGGAATGGAGGATTCCTCCGCCTCTACCTGCAGGATTCCTGTGGCACTAGATAGCTGTTCTGGGCCTGACCAGAGCAGGAGCCTGCTGCCAGTGAGCTGTGTGACTCTAGCAAGCAGTTTTGTTGCCCGCCCCACTCCGTGAGGGCAAAGGGACCCACTCGGCAACTGGGTTAGTCTGGAAAGTGTGATACTTCCTTCCCCACCTTACACCCAGTCACTCGTAGTCCCCCAGGTCCGTGACCCTATTCAGTCCAGTAGGCCACTGCTCCCAGCGTTTACCTGTCAAAATCAGCCAGAAATCTGAGTTCAGCAGGGGGGCCTTGCCTGTTTAAATTAGGCTTCTGTCTGGCTACATTTCTCTGTAAGTCAGATGTTGCATTCAGCTTTACACTCTGGTGTCAATTCTAGCCTCTGCCCACCCACTGCCTTTGTCTCAGCTGCATTAGCCCCCTGAGGGCTGGCGCTCCACCCAAGAAAGTTATGTGCACCCTGCCTATGGCTGCTGTCCAGAACCTCTGCTTGCCCAAAGGGTTGGGGCTGAAATGGTGTCAGCTTGCCGCTCAGGATATATATACAGTTTTATAGTTGCTGCACTGGCGTCCCCTGAGCTGATTCTCCTCTCCTCACGCCCGCACCACAGTCAGCTCAGAAAAGCACCCGCCCTTTCCCCTCCACTTCTCTCAAGGATATGCCCAAGAATCTGGACTCCGTACCTCCAAACCTTGGAGTGAGTGGGTGGGGACTCCTCAGAGTTCAATTTTGCAGGTGGGGGTTATATACAGTTTTATATAGTTCAAACCTTCCCTCAACCATACACCCGGGGTACCCCTTTGAATAGTCCTTAGGTGGTCTACCAGATTTGAGGGGTCCAAATCAGCTGTCCCAGTCCGCACCCATTTCAGGTGGAAGAGTTCAAATGTCTCTGGGAGCTAGATAAGAGGGGTCTGCTTGCAGTTCAGATATAACTTGCTCCAGTGCTCCGCAAGGGCAAAGGGACCCACCTGGCAAATAGGTTAGTCTGGGAAAGTTAATACCTCTTTCCCCACCTTGCACCCAGTCACTTGTAATCCCCCAAGTCTGTGGCCCTATTCACTCCAGTAGACCACTGCTCCCGGGGTTTACCTGGCAAAATCAGGCAGAAATCTGAGTTTGGCGGGGGGGGGTGTGTGTGTTTAAATTAGGCTTCTGTCTGGCTAGATTTCTCTGTAAATCAGAGGTTGCATTCAGCTTTACACTCAGGTGTCAATTCTAGCCTCTTCCCACCCACTGCCTTTGTCTCAGCTGCATTAGCCTCCTGAGGGCTGGCTCTCCACCCAAGAAAGTTATGTGTGCCCTGCCTGTGGCTGCTGTCTGAAACCTCTGCTTGCCCAAAGGGTTGGGGCTGAAATGGCATCAGCCTGCCACTCAGGATATATATACAGTTTCATATAGTTGCTGCACTGGTGTCCCCTGAGCTGATTCTCCTCTCCTCATGCCCGCACCACAGTCCAGCCCTTTCTCCCTCCACTTCTCTCAAGCATATGCCCAAGAATCAGGATTCCATAGGTAATAAACCTCCAGACCTCAGAGTGGGTGGGTGGGGGCTCCTCAGAGTTCAATGTTGCAGGTGGGGAATATATACAGGTTTATACAGTTTTACAGCTTTATGCCTAGCTGGAGGGTGCCATGGCATGCCAGCAGGGGTAGGAGGTCCAGTTTTTAGGGGGTCTCTCCCGTGGGATAGAGTGGGAGGATGTTTGAACTCTGCTTGCTTGTTTGCATGGAGTAAACTGCGAGCCCTTGTGGGGAAGGGGACTCCCTTCCGCTTGGTGGTGGATTTTGTACCTTTTGGTTGTATTTTTGGGGTCGTAGCTTGCCTCAGGAAGGTCGAAGTGCATTCTTCGATCTTCTCTCTTGGTTCTGTTCCAAACCATCAGCTAATTTGCTAAACTTCTGTCCTTTCAGCCTCCTTCTGGACAGGAGCTTCTGTAAAAAGCTGGCTGCAGTCCGCCATCTTGACTCCACCCCCCCTTTCTGTTTTTTAAATGTAGGTTTATAATGCAATAAATTTCCTTTTTAGGACTGCTTTTTCAATATCCTACAAGTTTTGGTAGTTTGTAGCTTCTTTGTTGTTATGTCCAAGGAATTTAATAATTTCCTTCTTTATCTCTTCCTTGACCCAACTGTCATTCAACATAAGGTTGTTTAATTTCCATGCTTTTGTGTGGGGAATCAAAATTTTTACTGGAGTTGGGTTCCTTCCTTTATTACCTTATGGTCCAAGAATATACATGGCCTCATTTTGATTCTTTAATTTTTTGGGGGGAGGGGTTTGTTTGTGTCCTAAGATGTGGTATTTTTTTGAGTATGTTTCATTGGCTGATGAAAAGAACATATATTCCTTAGCTTTGTGATAGTGTATACTGAATATGTCTATTAAGCACAGTTGTTCCAGGTCCTTTATATCTTCATTAATTTCTGTCCAGTTCTGTTAGGTGGGTGTTAAAACCCTAGCTATTAAGGTGTTATAGATTATAATACTGCTCAGACCATTTATGGTTAGTTTCACAAATCTGGTGGCATTTAAGTTGAATGAATAAATATTTAGAATTGAAATATCCTCTTTTTGTATTGTTCCCTTGAGTAGTATGAAGTAACCATCTTTATTTTTCTTAAATTTAGTTGCTTTACATACACTGATATCTGAAAATAAGCTTTCAATCCCTCCTTTCCTCTGATTTCCATTTGCCTGAGATATTCTTTTCCAACTCTTCATCTTGAGTCCTGCTTTTCCTTAGGAAGTTAGGTGTATTTCCTGAAGATAGCATATAGAGGGTTTATGCTTTTTTATCAAATAGACAGCTTGTGCTTTTTTATTCAGTCATCCAGTCTATATCTCTTCAGTAGGAAATCCAAGCCATTTACATTAATTGAGAGAATTGATAAATATGGTGGAATTCTATTCATCTTATTTTGTGAAAGTCTCTTGCTTAGTTTTATCCTTTGCGACATTGTGGAAACTAAGTTTTGTCCTTTGGTTTGTAAATGTTTACTTTGCTGGTGGTCCATTGTGATGGTTAGTGTGGAGAATAGGTCTAAGTACTTCCTGTACAGCTGGTGTTATAGTGGCAAATTTCCTGAATGGTTGCACATCAGTAAAAGATTTGATTTCTCCGTCAATTTTGAAGCTTGGTTTAACAGGATACAGAATTCTGGGCTGAAAATTGCTTTGTTTGAGAAGGTTAAAGTAGATAGCTATTCTCTTTTGTCTTAAAAGTTTCAGCTGAAAAGTCCACTCCCACCCTGATGTATCTACCCCTGTAAGTCAATTGGTGTTTACTCCTGGCTCTTAGTAGAATTTTTCTCTTTTGTCTTGACTGTGGTCAGGTTCATTAAAATGTGTTTTAGAGGTGTTCTCTTCATGTTGAGACAACCTGGAGTTCAAAATCCCTCTAAAACAGTGGTTCTCAACCTGTGCATCGCAACCCCTTTGTAACAATGAAAATACATCACAACATTAGGAAGGTTGAGAACCACTGCTGTAAAAGAAGTGTTTCAGAAACTTTTATGAAACTTGAGAAATTTTAATTTATGATATCCTCCAATAGGTCCTCCATTCCTTTGGAACATTCTCCTTCCCCTTCAGGGACCCCCATAATTTGAATGCTTCTTGAAGTTCCATAATTCTCTGAGTGACTATTCTACTTTCTGCTTTCTCTCTGATCTTTTCTGCCTTTTTACCTGAGTTAGCTCAAGAGTTTTAGCCCCAAGTTCTGAGATTCATTTTTTTCTCTGTGGTCTAATCTGTTATTTATATTTCCTACTGCATCTTTAAATTCCCTGATTGACTATTTCACTTCCTTAATTCCACCATTTCCTTTCTGTATTCTTCATATCTTTCATCCATATTTTGGTTCTATTTTTCCTCTTTCTCATGATTTCCCTTTATTTCCTTTACTATCCATATTTTAAATTTCCTTTCTGTTATTTCCATTAAAATCTTATTGCTGGACTCTTCTGCAGTTGCTACTTCAGGATCCCTTGGAGGTGTTGCTCTGGTCTGGGTTTTCATGTTCCCAGAATTTTTCTGCTGTTCCTCCTTGTGTATGTTTTCTTCTTATTCACTTCTTTACCCTACCTTTTCCCCTAACTTCCTCCTTTACTTTAAATTGCCTTATCTCCAAGCTTAGGTATTGAAGTGGCCTTTAGGTATAAGGCTAAAAGAAGGAGAAGAGTAAAGAGCAAGAAGGGAGACAGTAAAGAGAATGATATGGGAAAAAAAGAAAAAAAAATAATGAGAGTGAAAGGAAAGAGATGAAGAAAAGTAGGGAAGAAAGACAGAGGGAAAGAGAAAGATAGGAGAAATTGTAGTGTTCATCACAGTGCCTTGACCCACACCCACACTCCAGGACTTCTGGGGGATGGGCTGGGTGCAGTTCCCTAAGTCAATATCTCCTTACTAGCCTGGGCAAATAAGAGACCCTTCCTCTACCAAATATAAAATAAATAGGCACTATGTCACAGCAGTGACCTATCAACATTGTCTTTTCAAAGGCCAAAACTAGAAGGACACCCTAGACTATGAGCTCATGGCCTCCTTAAGCCAGACCAATGTTGTAACTCCACATCCAGGCCAATGCTATGGTCCTCAGCTGTCAGAGAAAAGAAAAAATAAAAATAAAAAATAATTAAGAAAATTCACAGTGCAATTATATACTGAAGGAAAAAAAGAATATCTTAATTGCTGTATGAGAAATTTATGTGGATAAGATGGCAATATCAGAAAACTGTCTACAAAGGATAGAAAAAAATGAGAGAAATAAAAAATAATAATAAAAGAAGCTGAAAAACTGTAACCAAAATGGAGGATCCCTTGATCTTGAAGAAAGTAAAAATTAAAAAATAACAATATACCCAAACCAAACCAAACCAATTGAGACAAGAAAAAATAACAACAACAACAACAAAAAAAAAAAAAAAACTTAGGGTGGCAATTAAAAAGATATCTCTAGTCCATCATCTTGCTCCTCTTCTCAATCCTTATCATTGTAAGTAGGAAAACAGAGTAATTTGAGCTTCATCGCCTTTACTTTTCCTCCTTTACTTTTCATATATTTTGTTAGAGTACTAATAGAAGTGGCTCTTTGAAGAAACAAAAAGGTTGCATCAGTGACAATAAGAAAACAACCTGAGTAGAAAATGGCTGAAGAACTGGACAGACAACATGCCAAAGAAGATATACAGATGATTATTAAGCACACAAAATGATGCGCTACATAATATGACATCAGGGAAATGCAAATTAAAGCAATCATGAGATACCACTACACACTTATTAGAATAGCCAAAAATCCAGAACAGTGACAATACCAAATGCTGGTGAGGATGTGGAGCAACAGGAAGACTAACTTAGTGATTATGAGAATTTAGAATGTTACAGCAACTTTGAAAGAGAGTTTGGTGATTTCTCAGAAAACTAAAACATACTGTTATCCTATAACTCAGCAGTCACACTACTTGGTATTTATCTACAGGAGCTGAAAACATGTGTGTGCACAAAAAATCTGTACACAAATGTTTATAGCAGCTTTATTCATAGTTGTCAAGACATGGAAGGAACTAAGATCTTTTGTAGGTGAATAATAAACTGTGGTACATCCAGACAATGAAATATTACTAAGAGATAAATAGAAATAAGCCATCAAGTAATGAAAAGACATAGAAGAACCCCAAAGGCATATTACCAAGTGAAAGAAGTCAATATGAAAAAGGCTACAGAATATATGATTCCCAAGTCTATGACATTCTGGAAAAGGTGAAACTATGGAGACAGCAAAAGTCCAGTGGTTGCCAGGGCTGGGGGATGAATAGGTAAAGCAGGGATGATTTTTAAGGAGGTAAAAATACTCTGTATAATACCATAACTGTGAATACATGTCATCATTTTCTAAACCCACAGAATGTGTAACATCAAAAATGCATTTTATTTTTTTCAAAGTGCACTTTAAAGTTAAACTATGGACTTTGGGTATCCATGATGTATCAGTGTAGAGTCATCAATTGTAACAAATATTCTACTCTAGTGGAAGATGTTGATAAAGGGAGAGGTTGTGCATGTATAAGGGCAGGGGGTATATAGAAAATCTCTTTCTTCCTCTCAGTCTTGCTGTGAATCTGAAACTGCTCTATAAAATTGTCATTAAAATTGCTTCATCTTCAAAGGTGTCTCTCCAACCCAAGAAACTGAGCTAACTGTCCATGGTAAAAGCAAATTAGAAAATCTATGAGAACCTAAAATTTTGTACTGACTTATTTATAATGCTCATTATTATAAGAATTCAGAGATACTGGAAAATAATTTGATAAAATAATTTTTCTAGGGAAAATTCTACCTTTACCTAATTACTGTTTCTGAGTCTAAAGAATCAGTAAGAAATCCATCTCATTTATTAAAACAGTATTATTCATGTTCTGAAGAAAACATCTTCATGGGAAATGATGTATAAGAATCAAGTTTTAGATTCTTTCCATCC
This sequence comes from Galago senegalensis, assembly GCA_963575145.1. NCBI lineage: Eukaryota > Metazoa > Chordata > Mammalia > Primates > Galagidae > Galago > Galago senegalensis. The sequence continues at coordinate 4,751 of CAUYTI010096000.1, read as the reverse complement.
TCTAGGTGTCCAGGAGTTCAGCAATAAAGGGACCAGTGGCCACCTGAAATGCCATAAAAATGGGATATGTGCTGTATTTTGCACCACTTTCACCTCTGGGAAGTTGCAAAGTATCTAAATCAAGGAACCTTAACCTAAGGTCCAAGAATGGACTGGATCTGTGAATTTGACAGAGGAAAAATTCTATCTGTAGCTTAACTAACTTTTAACTGCGACATAGCACTCCCAAACCACAGCAGTTGTAGCTGTATTCATAACTTAGTCACCATAGAATCACAAATGCATTTATATCACATTTTCATTGTCCTCAAAATGATCTTGAAATATTATTTATAATCATTACTACTTTGAATGTATGGTAGTTATTAGGCCCACCAGTATGCATTATTCATTTATAATGAAGTACACATTTTAATATATTACAATGTTTTATTTATATTTTGGTAATCTATTGGTATATTAGCTTCCTCTGTTATCCTTATTTTATGTATTTAGAAAACTCTATTCTGTGAAGCAGCATAGGCATTATCCAATTGCCAAGGAGGATGATTGCATTTAAAAAAGTTAAGAAAACCTAATGGAAAACCTTATCCAATTGCCAAAGAATCTGATGACATTTTAAAAAGTTAAGAAAACCTAATCCAAAACCTAAGAAAACTTAATCTAAACTTCCCCTCCAATGTTTTTTGCCAAATATGTTATATGTTCACATATAAGATAAGGTTATATTACTATTCTTAGTATATACACCTGGCCTGTGATTTGCTATAACTTCCTTAGAGATCTGCCTAAATCTAATTGCTGCTAATCATTCAGTGTAGAAGAATAAAATATTTTAAAATTACAACTTTCCAGAATCCATCTTTTGGTGAGTTTTAAGCAAGAATCAGGACCTACAAAAACATCTCTACAATGGCCTTCTTCCACTTAGTTGACTATTCTCAGTCAAGGCATTCTGGGATACAAGAATGAATGATTGAGCTCCTAATATTATATAGCATACTTTCTGCCACAAAAATGTTGACCTGACAGAAATAATTACAAAGCTGAATGATAAACACTCCTACACTGTTTTAACATTCATTTGTGCTCTTCTATGCTGGCCATTTAGGCCACTGGCACACATATATCTGTACTTTCCCTTGCCTGTTCCCCACTGTTGCTGTTATTCCCTCTTTTTATTCTTCCTCTTGTAGTCAATTTCTCCCTCTTCCCTAGACTCTGGCCCATCAGGATTTTACTCATTTTTCAGAGCCCAATTTGTACATAATTAGTAAAAGCAATAGAAAATGGTGTATGCATAAAAAAGGACTTACTATCTCATAATTCTTAAATGTCTTTTCCACTTCCATTAAGGTAAGGTATTTATATTATCTAAACAGTGGTTGCACTATTAACTTATATAGCCTTTTTTAATATAATGTATAATTCCAAAGGTATTCTTCCTGGCAAAACTGCAAACATGTATACAGTTTGATTGTTTGTTTTCCCCTACTTGATGGTGGGCTCTTTGAGGCCCAGAACTGTGACTTATTCATTAATATATTTTTCCTATAACTAAAAAGACTGAGGTATCACCTAGTATGTGTTTTTTAAATGAGTGCATAACTCAATAATGCTGGTTAAACCAGCAAATAATACATACTATAGGGAATTATTTTCAGATGGCTCATTTCTGAGGATACATGATTCACTGGCCAATTTTAAATTGTGACTAAAATCTATCTTTTATAATGATCCTTGCCAGCTAATTCCTTTGCGGCTACATAGAATAAGAACTTATTAACTGCTCTTGCTTAGGCATGTGCTTTATATTGCCAGAAGTAAAATTGTGATGAATAAGAAGTCTATCATCCAAAACATTTCAGATATTTTCCATATTTATTGCTTAGAAAGAATAGTCTATAGATAAAGGCATTATTTTTCATTTTTAATAACAGTTGCTATTATATTTTAGCAACACCTGAAAGATAGTTTTAATACCATAAGGCCCATTTGAGAAGAGAAAATATATTCATTAGAGACACATTAGCTGAAGTTACTCTGAAGAGGCTTATTATATACTATACACTAGGTCCTGCTGCAGTAAAAACAACCTCTAAAATCAGTAAATTTAGCATAGTATTTTATTTCTTATACATACTATATGTCCATCATAGATGGAGAATATTCACTTGGAGATCCATGCAGAGGGAGGCTTAATTTCCATGTCTTTCTACAATCATTGCCACAGAAGGAAATCTGAAAAATTGCTCAAAGGCACTTAAATTTGGAAGTAATGTACAATACGTCCCCTCCCATGTTTTTTTGTCAAATATGTTATATGTTCACATATAACTTCTACAATGACGAGGAAGGAGGAAGTACAATGTTATCATGTCCCTAAAGAGAAGAATATGAATATTTTTAAGAAGCAATAAAAACAATTCAGTTAGTATATAAGATTTTTTTTAACCTTTTCTTATTTCCAAGCATTTCTCTGCTGCTTATACCTAGAGAGAAGAATAAGATTTCTATTAAGAAAAGGTAATATAGTGAGTGGGTGCCTGTAGTCCCAGATACTCAGGAGGCTGAAGCAAGAGGATAGCTTGAGCCCAAGAGTTTGAGGTTGCTGCAAGCTATGATGCTACAGCACTCAACCCAGGGTGACAGAGTGAGACTCCGTCTCAAAAAAATAAATACATAAATACTGTTAAAAAAATAAAGAAAGACAAGGTAATGTTATTACACTTTAGATTACCTAACAAAGTTAATCATAAAGGTACTCTGTAGTATTTCCATTCTGATTATGATTTAAAATATGCATTCTTACATTTTGTTTATACCTGAAATTCTGTCCAAAGACAAATACTAAAGAGAGCATTATGAAAAATTTGATCCTATAGCATTACCAAGTATTTTTCATTAAGACATATTTAAAGATGAAAAGACTTTGTGTGCCTATGACATCAGATTGATCAAATATTAGATAACTTTGTGTTAATTAGAGACAAAAATCATTTTTGTATGTCTTTATGGAGGAGACTATTGATTGTTTACCACAATAACCTTTACCTTTCCCTTCTCATTGACAAAACTCTGATTTTATTTCATCACATTAGGGTAAAAGGTATTTTCTCAGTTTTCTTCCAGCTAGTTTTGGTGATCTGATTAAGATTTGACCTATAGGAAACAAACAAAGGTACTGTGTGTTATTTCTGGAAAGATTTTCAAAAGAGCACGGGCATACTCTTATCCCTGCTCTTCTTTTTTTAATGTCTAGAAAGTATAATTCTGGAAATTTTCACAAAGCCTCAAGCAATTGCAGAGAGATTTTTCTGCTATACGACCCAGAACCTATAGGATATACTGCAGCCAGCAGTCAGGACCCCAGAAGAAGGAGAAAATTATCTTTAGCATTATGATATAAACAGCATTACAGTGAATTTATGGCTAGTCTATCTCTATTCAACTTATGGATCTGGGGCTAAGCAGTCAGTCTATGCCAGTTCCCAAATGACAAAACAAGAACTTGTGTGACCAGCCATTTTTCTTGGGAAATTTTGCAGCTTTTGCCTTTATAAATATTTCCCTTCTCTGGTGGCGCCTGTGGCTCAAAGGAGTAGAGCGCTGGCCCCATATACCAGAGGTGGTGTGTTCAAACCCAGCCCTGTCCAAAAACTGCAAAAAAAAAAAAAAATACTTTCCTTCTTGCCTTTGAACTTGGAGACAGTGTAAATGGAGGAACATATGAACAAATTCCCAGTCCTTTCAATGAATGGCTTCAAGTTATTCCTTGAGAATTAATCTGCAGCAGCCCAACTGCTTTATGATGGATCATGTTCTCTCTTACCCAACACCCAATATCATCTTTATGTTTTTTTTTTTTTTTATCACAGGAAGGCATGAGAAAAGAACTGGGAAAGTTCTTTATTAGAAATGTGAATATAAAAAAAATGTACATAATATAAATAAGAGATACTTTATAGGAAAGAATAATCATTAATGCTTAAGACCATGTTACATACATCATGCATGAATTGGTAAGTATTTTAGGTGAGTACTCCCAAAGTTTTCTTTCCTGCCAAAACTTAAATTCCAAATGCAAGTAATTATAAAAATATGTGCATTTCATTTTTGTTTTGACATGGAAGACTTACCATAAAAAAGAAAATAACTTTATCTATAACTTTAGAGTTTATAATTTTGGAAATTTAGTTCTAAGCACCTTCCAGAACATTATATCAAAAGTTTTTTAAATGTGAGACAGAATTCTTTAATTGGATCTCAAATTGTGAAAGTAGACTCAATTTTGGTTGTTCATGAAACTGAGTCAAATTTTAGTTATTTATACTCGCAGATACCTATAATATTCCTTTGAAGTATGAAGCTAATATAGTGTACTGTAAATTATTCAAAATGAAAAGTAAAAAAAAACTTCTTTTGAAGTGACTCAAGCAAAATATACATCACAAAGAAGCCACTTAATCCAGAGGACAGAAGGGACTGAAGGGTTGGATTTGTAGAAGAACTATTTAGCAAACACTTTGGCAATAATAACATTTGATATTTTTAAATAAGTTAATATAAGGTATCTAAAATATTCTACTTATATGATATGTGTAATTCCCTCTTTTTTTATTTATTTTTTAATTGAATGTTAACTATGTACATTAATGCACTTCTGGGGTACAGTGTGGGGTTTTCACATGCATTCTGAACTACTTCCATCAAACTGGTCAACACAGCCTTCATGTCATTTTCTCAGTTAT
>CAUYTI010095999.1:0-14586 GCA_963575145.1 Galago senegalensis | reverse complement strand
TGTGGTCCCAGCTACTTGGGAGGCGGAGGCAAGAGACTCGCTTGAGCCCAGGAGTTGGAGGTTGCTGTGAGCTGTAATGCCACAGCACTCTACCCAGGGGGACAGCTTGAGGCTCTGTCTCAAAAAAAAAAAAAGAAAACTGATCCCTCAAAATTATGAGGGTGAACTGTAGAAATACGTGTGAACTCTCACAGTGCATGTGTAAGCTTTGGAATGAATATTGGAGAAGCCATGTGGGTAGTGGCAAGAGCACACACTTTAACAGAGAAACCTGGCTGCTTGCTAATTCTTGTTTTACTACTTACTCACTGAGGCCTTTTCTACTGGTGACCTACTCCTATTCCACATTACCTCCAAACATAGCAGTTTAAATAACCAGTGTTTATATTTTCACAGTTTCTGAGAGTAACATATTTAGGGTCCACTTGGCTGTGTCTCAGGGTCTCTCATGATACTAACTAGGGCTACAGTCTAAAGGCTTGACTGGAACTGGAAGACCTGCTTCCAAGCCATCTCACTCACAGGGCTGCTGGCAGGGGCCTCCGTTCCCTGCCACACAAACCTTTCCATAGGGCTGTGGTGTGGGCTAATTGTTTGTGTTCTCCAAAATTCACACGTTGAAGTCCCAACCTCCAGCGTAACTATACAGGCTGTCCATAAAGTTCATATGCAATTTAATTCTCACATGAACTTTATGGACACCCTGTGTTTGGAGATGTTGGGGCTTGTGAGGAGGTAAAAGAAGGTTAAATGAGATTGTAAGGGGACCCTAGTCTGGTAGGGCTCATGTGATTATGAGAAGAGGAAGAGACATCAGAGCTCTCTTTCTGCTGTGTGAGGACATAGTGAGAAGATAGCTGTCCCCAAGCCAAAAAAATTAAAAAGAATGCTCACCAAGAACTCAAATAGCCAGCACCTTGATCGTGGACTTTCCATTCTCTGGAACTGTGAGAAATCAATTTCTGTCATCTAAGCCACCCAGTCTATGGTGTTTTGTTACAGCGGGACAGCTGACTGATACAGACTGCTGGAGAATTCTCATGATATGGCAGGCAGCACGTGACTCAGAACGAGCCAGCGGGGAGAGAGGGAGAGCAAGGAACAAGTCTCAATGTCTCTTGTGATCTAATTTCAGAAGTCACAAACTGACAGTTCTGCCATATTTTAAGTCACTCAGTCCACCCACACTCAGGGAGAAGAGAATTAGACTCCACCTTTGCCAAGACTTTGTGACCATATACTGAAACCATCACAAACCTTTCTGGAAGCTTCTCTTTTCTTTTATGCAATGGAGTCAGTAGTAAGGTACACTGAGAAGTAAATTAGGTTAAGTGTGTTTTATTACATGACTGGCTAAGCGGCTGTTTAATAAGTGTTAGTTTGCTTCTTTGATAACTTAGTAATAATCCTGAAACTGAGAGACAAAAGCTAGGATAGTGCTGTTTTGGGGGGTGGCCTCTGTGTATGTCTTTCATGCTTCCTGTGTTCATGATAACAATTTTTGCATCAGGCAAATGCCTACGAAACCCAACTAATTAGGTTTATGAATTTAATTGTGACTGTATTATTTTTTCTCTTTGAGCTGAGAATACAAAAACCCATCTTAAGAATTTTCTGCACATATTTCAATGGCATGTATTTTTAATTTTCTCTAGGAATTTTAAAGAACAAAAATTTAAAATAATGTATCTCTAATACAAGTAAGTGAATATCAGTGCTATCTAAAAATAGAAAAGAAATTCATAATTAAAATAGCATTTCCAATTGCAGCCTTATTATTCTAGCGTGTTTCCAGCTGCGGGTGACTGTCCATATCTTCAGGCATAATCACATATCAGTATGCACGAATGACTTTCTTAACGTCCATTAATTCTTGTATAAACTCTTTGCACGAATCTGTACCAATCAGGATGTGATGAGAGCCTTATTTTGCTGCAAATCCAATAATATTGAAATAAGATTCAGGAATTAATTTTGGCTTTTACCAAATTATTTCTTTTTGTTTTTGCTTTTTAAAGAAATCTATTCTCTGAACTATAGGATTTGAATGAAGTGATGATGATGAGTATCTGATGAAGTCAGATGCCAAAGTGAGTGGACATTGTACTGATTTTTTTTTTGGGGGGTGTCAGTATTTATTGCTTGAAAAAAATCTTTAAAATATTTTAAAAAATGGGATGACTATAAGATTTGAGTATTATATTTTTCAGTGCCTCACATATTTATTTCATTTTTAGCAAAGAAAAAAATCTGGAATAGAACAATGTGTATTAAAACTGAAAAGAGGTTTCATTGGTCTGGGCAAGGGATCTCAGGAATAAGATCAGGGATAAATCTATAAGGCTGCCGATATTTGGTTTACATTAATTAGGAAATACACAATAAGTATAAGATATAAATGAATAGAATCCAAGAGAAGAGAGAATTTGGTTTTGATAAGTGACAAGGATAAGGGAGATAGTTTTACTTGTAGGGATTATACTGATTCCTGCTAGGGGACAGAGCCAACTGCCTTAGTGACTACATCATTGTTAATTTTAATCTCCATGTGGGCAGAGGTTCTGCATATTAATTTCTAAGTAGGATATTTTTGTGTCTGGTTTCCATTTCAAACGGTGATTTATAGCGAAGTTTTACTTCAATTACTACCCATATAATTAGCTTGATTATAGTAGTCACTTCACTATGTATATGTGTATCAAAATGTCATGTTGTACACCTTGATTTTATACAATAAAAAAGTAAAACAAACAGGGGCGGTGCCTGTGGCTCTAAAGGGTAGGGCTCCGGCCCCATATGCTGGAGGTGGTGGGTTCAAACCCAGCCCTGGCCAAAAAAAGAAAAAGTAAAACAAACAAAAACCAGGTGAAAACCTGCTGCCTGTATGTCTCCTCTGTCCAGTCCTGACCTTTTCTCTGAGATCCTGACTCATGTATAACAACTTCCTGTTGGTGTACACAAGGCTATTCCACAGACTATTCAAATCTCCAAATTTCCAAAAACAAATTCATCACCTTGCCCTCCAAAGGTTTCCTGTCCTCCAAACTTGTAGCTTCATGAAGCCAAAGCCGTCATCCAGCTTTTCATGCTGTAGACCTCTGCGTACCGTGTTGGACTTTTTCCCCAGTCACTTCCCTCTCTGCCCTTCCTTCTCCTTCTCCACATGCAGTTAATCCCCTGATTCTAGTTATTTTCCCTTCGAAATGTCTCTCTACTTTGTCATCTTTGCTGTGATGCTCTGCCCACTGATAGGATTAGGCTCTTATTATCCCTCTTAGCTTGTTACCTGGTTTCTCACATTACCTGCCTCCAGTTTCTCCTCTGTTATGATCAGAGTGATTTTGTAAGGCTTGGATCTGCTCACATTCCTGCCAGGCATAAACGCCCTCTAATGGCTCTCCCCGTAGGTTAAAGGCCAGGCTCTATCACGGTTCAGGTCCTTCTGGATTGCACCCCACGTTCCTCCTGAGACTTACTTTCTTCACTCGGTTGTATGCACCCTGTTCTCAAGCTCTGCTTCCTTGCTATGGCACATATGGTTTCTTTACTCTCCAATTTGTAGATTCCTGGCCTGGCAAATTTCTATCTATCTGGCAAGTTGTGGCTCAGATTTCTTCATCTGAGGACTTTTCAGATCCCACAAGGCAGAGGTGGGATCTGTCCTCCTCTGAGTTCCAATTATGCCTTGTGTTTCTGCTATAGGATTTATCAAATCATATAAAAATGGTTGGCATATTTGTTCCCCCCATAGACTGTGGGTTCTTACTTACCTTTATCTTTCCAGTGCTCAGCCGGGAACTCGAAAGATAACAGAAAGTTGGCAAATGCTTATTAGATAAATGAGTAATCAAAGTGTCTTATGAGCAACACAAAGATCAACAGTGCACAGAAAAACGATTCTGCAGAAGCGAGGCTTGTTCATCAGAAGCTGTTTCTTGTGCTTACTCTTTGTTTTCTTATATCTGCTCTTAATGAAAGCATAGACTTGCAAATTCATCACTGGTGGAACTATGATAAACAGACTTAGGATTATTACATTCATTTACAAAAAAATTTGGTTATCTGGTACCCTCAAGCATCTGAGTGGCACTGAGCCCAGAGCTAAAGAAAATAAAAAATGAATGTGCCTTTGTTTGAAAAAACATTCCAAACTCCTTTATGCAATGAGTAAGGACAACCGAAACCTTGACACTATGTGGGGTAGTTCATTCTCTAACAGAAGGCAAAGAGGGTTTTATAGCTTTGTGAGATTAGTAGAAAGCAGACTTCGCTCTGTGAAATCTGGGAGTCACAGGAGAAGTGACAGGCAATGGAAGGGACAAAAAGGAGAAAAAAAAGAAAGAGATCAGAAGCAAAGGTGGTGATAACAGTGTTGTCAATGGCAAGGATTTTATATCGTGTAATCCATTTGTTTTAGAAGAAATCTGGAAATGCTAAGTCAGAACTTTGAACGGGGTTTGGTATGTGGGTGTGTGTGCACATGTGTGTGCGTGCGTTTACAGCCACTTACATTTTTTAGGTTTTGAAGCTCTTAGTCCTTAAAATTGAGTCCAGAAAACTAGCTATTCCAGAATGATGCCTTCATAGGTGGCGCTAGATAATGGAGGATAAAGGAGTCTTAATGTGGGTATTCTTTATGGGCAAGCACTGTTTTAAGAATTAATTTTGTACTCATTGCAATGCATAAATAGACCCTTAATAAGTATTTTTCTGATTAAGAGATGGAATTTGTGGCTCCTGAGGAATATCTGTGTTTGGATTCTATTTGGTATAATGCGTCTCTTAGGTCAATAGTTCTTAGGTTAGACAGTTTGGCGTGGCTATAGGATAAGTTATAAAGAGGTAGAGTTTATTTTCAGGATTTCTAGCCTTCCTGGTTCTTTTCTCTTGGAAGCTGAGTCTTCCCAGCATTTTCACTAAAGCTCAGTGTAGGACCAGACAAAATTGTTTGGGCTTTCTCACCCACAGCGAGGAAATGAGTTGCTCCTGGGTCATTTTGACCTCATCACTTGGTAGCTAAGAACACCCAGCTTATGTGAGCATCTCCAATTGCCCAGTGGTTTGATGTACCCTGCTCAGGCACTTAGTGTCCATTAAGATTCAGCATCATGCCCGGAATTGCCTGCCTAACGAAGTTTTCTGTTGCAGGCAGCATAGCCTTGCACTGGGGTCTGCCCTGTGTTTCTTCTGCTGAAGTTGGTCAGAGAATGCAGAGGGCAGCTTTATGGACAATGGGCACCTCCAGTACCTTTGCATCTTCTGGGTCACACAGCCCAAGTAGCAGGGCTGCTCGAACCATAATTTGAATCTGCTGCAGAACTGTCTATTGCTTTGGGTCTGCTCAAACCTCGCAGCCTCCCTACTTACTCAATGAATGGTTTGGGACAATTTTTCTAAGTGTGTAATGTCTAAAATGTAAAGACATAAACGGGTCATGGTGGCACATGCCTGGAGTTCCTGTTACTAGGGAAGCTGAAGCAGGAGCATCTCTTGATCCCAGAAGTTTAAGCCCAGCCTCAGAGATATACTGAGACCTTTGTCTTTAAAGAATTTTCAAAAAAACCCTCAAGATACATACTAAGTACTTTGTCTCTTTTTTAGTAATAGGAAAGGAGGAAGCAATAGCTCCCTTTGGTCCTTTACTTATTTTTGTTATTCATCCTTTACTCTTTTATGTACTTTTTGTACACTTGCTTGGGGCTCTTCCTGTAGGACCTGGTCTGCCCTTCTGCCAATCCATCACCAGTCATATCCTTAGTAAATGTGACATTACAGCATGCCAAAAGTCATCACCACCCTACCCAGGCAAGTAATCCAATTCTGGAATCTCATCTTGAGGATTGTTTCCTGGGGCCATTTTCTTGATTGGGATCTATCAGAAGCAGATGCCAAGACAAGAATCCATGGGCAGTGATTTATTTGGAAGATAAAGGAAATACCGGTGGAGGATTGAGGGAACTGAGACAGGGAAGAGAAGGCGCTAATGGGAGTACATTAAAGTTAGCCACCTTCGAGGGTAATTGGACTCAACTACCCTGGGGAAACCACAGGGCCAGAATAAGCAAATGCCTCAGGGCCATCTCATTAGAAGAGCCACACCTTCAGTCATTAGTTGAGGTTCTGGGGCCAGTGGATCATTAATTTCCCAGCATTTCTGGCCTGCTGCATGGACAGGCAAAGTAGACTTTGATGTCCAGAGAAGACCCTCAGGTCTTCAGCTGGAAATTGAATTGATGTGTGTGCTGAAGTAGGGAAGAAAAAGAGATATAGGCAGGGCATTGATAATGTCTGGTACAATGTCCAATTATAACGGTACAAGAGACCTTTAGGGCCTGTATGTTAAAATCTGGACTGTGAAATACATCACACTCATAAAATCATGACATTCTAATGGGCAAGATTCAATCAATAGAGAATTACCTATTTTTCAGCTGATGTAAAAAAACCCAACAATACTGTTGAAATCTTCATTGGCTGTCCTGCTACTTACTATGCTTCCCTTTTGTTCTAGGAGAGATAAGGAACGTTTAGCACTTGCTGTAGTGAATGATCAAATCAAAGAACTGTGCATTCTAGGTAGTCAGCTGGAGGGGTATGCTGAATAAATGAAAAGCTGAGCTGGATGAAGCTGATGTGGTCTTGGAGAATTTTGAGGTTTTCACTGTTTCTACTAGAATAAAAATTCTGGGAAATATTTATGCCAAGCCTCTAAGACTTCCTAGATGTTAGATCATTCCCACATATGGTTCATTTCATTTAAAAATTTCTAGGTTTCCTCTGTTTTGCTGTTTGTTAATCAGTTTTCCAAAAGCATAATTTTGAATTCAGTTTTGTAATATGCAGTATATAAGCTGCTGTAATTACTTCTAAGTGTTTCTAAATATTATAGTCTTTTGCTCATATTGTTTTTCTATTCTACTTTCTGAGTTGCCATGAAGTTTTTGAGGATCAGAAATTATTCTCAAAAAAGAAGGCATTAAAAAAACCATAGGAATATTTAGGTAATTTTTTTGGCTTACACCCTCCATTATTTACCCAATGGTCTACATTCATTGTTTCTCTCAATGATAAATATGAAAGTATTACATTGGTTCTACCTTGGAAGACAAAGAAAATGGTCAACACTTTCAGTCTGAAGTTCTCTAAAAAGATTACTCTGAATAATTAGTATGTGATAAAGAGCTTTGAAGTAGGAGATAAATTGAAATACCCAAAACAATTAGTATTTAACAAAGAAGTTTTAAAGAAAAGATCAATTTGAACTTGGAAAAGGTTAATAAGCCTCTTGCTCCACCAGATATTTGAATATTTAAGTATCATTTGCTAAATCATGGATTATTTCATGTTTAAAAATCACAGATAATAATGCATAAGGAAGAGGCCGCAATCTTTAAATTTAACCTATGTAGCTTCATGAATAGAATGACTTTGCTTCTGTTCAGAAGATTTAAGAAATTTGCCTGAGATTATATCACCTTGGGAATAAAGAAGGTATCCGAATATTTCTTTGTCTCCCTTTTAATATGAGAACCACATCCAAAATGTTTAGGTTTAGCAAACTGAGTATTCTCTGTTTTAGACTGTATAATAAATTAGGAGTAATTTGGTACAGGTTAACATGACCTAGTCTCATTTCTGTCATTACTAAATTTTGTCTTCCTAAGCAAGACAGAGCACTGAGCTAATCAGGATAGTCTGAACTTACCTGTGGAGCAAACAGGCTGAAGGAACAAACTCTCCCGGAATGTGGTGGCTGAGGAGGAGCCGGGAGGGAGAGCAGGGGGAGGACTCACCCTAAGTCAGGAGATGAGAACAAGTTTGGTTCCTTTTCAACTCATTCAAGTGATGGTTTGGGATTGAGACTAAAGTCACTTGTAGGACTCTCTTCTTTGTCTTTAAAAAGAAGAATTTATGTTTAGCTGTTCTGAAATTTCATAAGCACATGTTTTTCAGTATTTATTATTCAAAATATTGCCAGTAGACCAGCAGAAATGACATCACTTGGAAGCTTGTTATTAATAGAAATGCAACATCTCACATCCATGAATCAGAATTTGCACTTTAACATGATCCAGGTAATTTGTTTGCACGTTGGTATTTGAGGAGCACTGGTCTATCTCTCATCCTCTCTCTCATGTTTTCCTTTCCCACTGATTTTCAACTTTACTTTCCAGTGTTTGTGAGTGTTTATTTATTTTTATTTCAGCAAACACATTTTTGCTTCTTAGGGCAATTTCAAAAATTCTTTGATTATTCCATTGTCATAGAATATTATTCTTGTCCTATAGATACAGTATATTTTCCATCCTGAGAATCTTCATTAGGGTAAAAATGAAGGTGTTCTATTTGGGTCAGTTGCTTTGTTTGTTTGCCTTCGTTTTTTGCTTTTGTGTTTCTTTCCCTGAAACATTAATGAGTTTTGATTTTCTGTTCATATTTATGGAGAAGGGGTTGAATCTGGAAGTGTTAAGTATAGCCTTTTGTACCAGGCACAGAGAAACAACCTGCAGGGAACCTACCAAAACCATTTCCAAAAGGGTAAGGGAGTTACTTTTATGGGCCAGAGGCAGATCAATTGTTTAAAGCAGATGTCATGGATTGTGAGTGGAAATAAACATGGCTTTCAGTGGAGGGCCAGAGTGTTTGGGAGGAAAAAGAGAAAACAGAAGGGTGTAATTCCATAGGCAGACTTTTATAGATTTTCACTCCTTTTCCCACTGCTGTTCTCTTTACCCACTAGTTTGACTCCTGGGCCTCTTCTGGGCTCATTTAGTGGGCCCCACCCACTACCTTTACACCATGCCCTGATATGAACATTACAGGATCCTGGTTTCTCTTTCCATCTTCCAGAAAAATCATGTAGATCTCTGTTCTGTGAAAGTTTTCTTCCCCTTTTTACTGCTCTTAGAATTTTTCTTCTTCTTTTTTTTTATCATTTGTAATTTATTTTTAGCTACAATTTCACTGGGAGTTTTGGAAAATGGGAGGCCTCTGAGTACATCTGGTTTTTCATTGTTGCCAAAAGATTAAGTTTTTCTATAGTGACAAAAATTGTATGCAAATTTTATCCTTAAGTTGCTGAGTAATTGCGTAGGAATTTTTCTAAAAATGATAAAAATTCTATATCAACATAATTTTCAGATAATCACAAAGACCAAGAAAGAAACTATAGTTGTTCCTGACCAGAACATCTAAAAGACTTTGTTCATGCACCAGGCCGTGCACACATATATGTGAGCACACACCTACATTTCTGTGAACAGGTGAGTAGTCACAGCGCAGGTTGCATAGTGATTGCCACTTGAGTGAAAACAAAATAATCATGTTTTGAATTTTTATCAAAAAAAGTGTAATTTTTAGCATGTCTCAGGATAGATCTGTGACTTCTATGTTACAGCTTATGGAGTTGGCTCTGTATAACTTTGGCAGTTATATCATATTTGTGACATTATAATTTCCTTTTCTGTTGAGAAGTTATATGTAGGTGGGCTATTTTTTCTTTCCAAGATAACCATTCCAAGTCCATCTTCATGTAAGACAATTTTTCCCCTCCATCTCATGGTCAATTATCTGAGTGCCTCCAGTCCTTTCTCATGCCTTTAGTGCTATTTGTGTGGGCTTATAAAATCCTCCTTGCCATGTCAGATGCTTGGACTAGAACACCATTAGTTTCTTTCTTTCACTCTCCAAGTTTCCTATAGAAAAAATATCAACATCTCCTTTTTTATCTACTTTACTTTTTCCTTTCTGTCCTCAGGTCTCAATTTTAACATTGAATTTAGGCATTAGTTTTTAAGCATCTTATAGGGAAAAATATTTTTTAAAGATAAGTCAATATAAGGGGTGGGGTAGGCGAATAAGGGAGTGGGGAGAGGGGAGGAGGGAAGGAGTCACAGTGTATGGCACATCTCTTGGGGTTGGAAAACAATTGTAAGACAGACTTTATCTAACAAATGCAATCAGTGTAACTTAATTTTTTGTACCCGCAATGAATCCTGAACAATTAAAAAAAGTGGGGCAGAGCAAGATTGCAGGATCAGAAGGATTGTTCAGCTGAGCTCTTCTAGAATGATTGGGGAAAAAGAGTGAACCCAGCCATACCTGGTGCAGGGACCTTCACCAGAGTCATAACTCAGGGAGCACAGTGAGGAGGTGGTGAGCTGAATATTGGGTATGATCCCAAGCCATGGAAATCTGATGAATTAGGCAAGTGATTGCAACTGCTGGGATCAGCTGGACCCTCCATGGAGTTCTGGGATGGGAAGAAGCCTTTCTGGAGTTTTCAGTTGTTGAGGAAACTGTACATTGAGTGGAAAGCTTGGAAGAGTGAGTGGGCTTGAATAGTATACTGCAACCAGATTTGAATGCCAATTAGAGTGGCCTTGCATAGGTTTGGTGGCTGGCAAGGCAGCCATACTGAGAAGGACTCAGAGGTCAGGAAGCTGCCATTGTGGGAAGGTCATGAGAAGGCCTTAGCAGGGTCCTAAAGAATGGCCATCTTAATTCCACCTGCTGGGATTAGAGCTCCACTCTTGGGACAGGCTGAGGGACTCTCATACTCCATGGGAACTGGAGTCAGGGAACACTGTGAGACATGCCCCTAAAAGATTCTTGTGAGCTTTACGGTCCCAACATGGCAAGGTCTGAATGCTGAGGAAACAATCAGGCAATCACCGTAGGCAACTAAGTTTGGAATAAGGACCACAGAGGTTGGTGGCTATGATCTCCATCTCCTAAAAAGCAATAGCACCACCTGATGTCCCAGCTACATATTGCAGGATATTGTTATCAAGAGCAAGGACTTCTATTTATTTGGCCACAAGGAAGAATTTGGCTTTTCTTAGGCTGAGGCAACTTCAAGACCTAAGCTCTGAGACAAGGTAATTTGAAGTAAAAGAGGCAGTGAGAAGGAAAAAGGAGGATAAGGAGGTGAACAAGAACATATGAGGAAGAACCAACAGAAAAATTCAGGCAACATGAAAAAACAAAACAGAGGAACTCCCCCAAGGGACCATGAGGCAGCTATTGCAGAAGACTGTACCTATAAAGAATTAACGGACTTGACAGAAAGGGAACTTAAAATATGGATGATAAAAATAATAAAAGGACAAGAAAATGGAAAGATAGAACTAAAATTTGGATGAGAGATATAATATGTAGAATATTGAAAGGATATGGCAGAGCTTAAGGAAATGAAGAAGACAATCAGGAAATGTAAAGATGCAGTGGAAAATATTAAAAATAGGTTAGACCACGGCAAAGAAAGAACCTCAGAGGTAGACGATAAAGTTTTAGAGTTAACCCAGGTAGTTAAGGAGGCAGAGAAGAAGAGAGAAAAAGCAGAACAGGTGATTAGAGAACTACGAGACTCCATGAAGCATTCAAACATACAAATAATAGGGATTTCTGAAGGGGAAGAAGATTATCCCAAAGGAATGGAAGCCCTACTGGAGACTATCATAAATGAAAATTCTCAAGTTTTACTAAAGACCCTGACCATTCCTTTCAGATGGATATCAAACCCTGGGTCATCTCAACTCAAACAAAGCCTCTCCAAGATACATTGTAATGAAGCTGTCCAAAGTCAAGATGAAAGAAAAAATTTTGCAAGCAGCCAGGAGTAAGCACCAACTGACCTACAGAATCAGAACCATTAGGATGATAGCAGACTTTTCAACTGAAATCTTCTAAGCCAGAAAAGCAAGGTCATTCACCTTGAACATTCTTAAACAAAAAAATTTCTAGCCCAGAATTCTGGATCCTACTGAACTAAGTTTTAAAATTGATGAAGAAATCAAATCTTTTGTGGATATACAAGGAATGAGGAAATTTGCTGCAACAAGACCAGCTCTACAGAAAATACTTAGACCTATTCTCAACCTTGACCATCACAATGGACCACCAGCAAGGTAAACACCTAGAAGCTAAAGGGCAAAACTTAGCTTCCACAGTTGTGCAAAGGATAAAACTACACAATGGACTTTTACAAAATAAGATGAATAGAACTCCACTATACTTAGCAATTCTCTCAATCAATTTCAAAGGACTGATTCACCACTGAAGAGGCACAGGCTGGCTGATTGGATAAAAAAGCACAAGTCATCCATATGCTGTCTCCAGGAGACACACTTAGCCATGAAGGACAAATCAAGACTCAGGGTTAAGGGATGGAAAACAGTATTTCAAGCAAATGGAAATCAGAAGAAAGGAGGGGCTGCAACCTTATTTTCAGATACAAGTGCATTTAAAGCAACTAAAGTTAAGAAAGACAAAGATGGACACTTTATACTGGTCAAAGGAATACTATAATGAGAAGTCATTTTAATTTAAAATTTTCATGCACCAACTTAAATGCTCCCAGATTTATGAAACAGACCTTGGTGGGTCTGAGTGATATGATGTCCCAGAACTCCATAATAATTTGGGACTTTAACACCCCTCTGACAGAACTGGACAGATCCTCTAAACAGAAACTAAACAAAGATACAAAGGACTTAATGGTGACCCTAGAACAAATGGGCTTAATAGATATGTACAGAACACACCAACCCAAAGTTAAAGAATGTACATTTTTCTTCTCAACCCAAGGTACATACTTCAGAATCTACCACACAAAACTTGGAAATTAAATAGCCTTTATGCTGAACAGTAGTTGGGTTCAGAAAGACATAAAAGAGAATATTGTTAAATTCCTCAAACATAACAACAAGGAAGACACAATTACCAAAACCTGTGGAATACAACAAAAGCAGTCTTAAGAGGGAAATTTTTTGCATTAGATGCATACATTTGAAAGAGACAGAGTGCAACAATAAACTCATAAACCATGTTATGGAATGGGAAAAAGGAGAACAATCTAATTCTAAACACAGCAGAAGAAAAGAAATAAGCAAAATTAGATAAGAGATTAATTAAATTGAAAACAAAAGAATCAATCAGAAAATTAACAAAATGAAAAGTTGGCTTTTTGAAAAAATAAATAAAATTGATAAATCTTTGGCCATATTAACTAGAAACTGAAAAGTAAAATCTCTCGTAACCTCAATCAAAAACAATAAAGGAGAAATAACAACAGATGCCATAGAGATGCAGGCGATCATCTCTATCTCTGAGTACTATAAGGAACTCTATGCCAAGAAATTTGACAATGTGGAGGAAATGGGTCAATACCTGGAATCACACCCTCTTCCTAGACTTAATGAAGAAGAATAGATCTCTTGAAGAGACTGATTTCTGGCTCAGTGCCTGTGGCTCAAGCGGCTAAGGCGCCAGCCAGCCACATACACCTAAGGTGGTAGGTTCGAATCCAGCCTGGACCTGCCAAACAACAATAATGGCTACAACCAAAAAATAGCTGGGCGTTGTGGCGGGCACCTGTGGTCTCAGCTACTTGGGAGGCAGAGGCAGGAGACTCGCTTGAGTCCAGGAGTTGGAGGTTGCTGTGAGCAGTGAAGCCACGGCACTCTACCCAGGGGGACAGCTTGAGGCTCTGTCTCAAAAAAAAAAAAAAAGAAGAGACTGATTTCAAGAACTGAAATTGAAGAAACAATAAAAAATCTCCTAACAACAGCAGCAGCAGCAACAACAACAAGAACAAAAAGCCCTGGTCTAGATGGCTTCATACCAGAATTCTATCAAACCTTCAAAGAAGAGCTTGTATGGGTATACTGCAGAAATTATTCCAAAAAATTAAGAAAGAAGGAATCTTCCCCAATGTACTATGAAGTAAACATCACCCTGATACCAAAACCAGGAAAAGACCCAACTAAAGAAGAGAATTTCAGACCAATCTCATTAATGAATATAGATGTAAAAATTCTGAATAAAATCCTACCCAATAGATTACAGCTTCACATTAAAAAAATCATGCATCACAATCAAGTAGGTTTTATCCCAGGGATACAAGTCTGGTTTAACATAGACAAGTCATGAATGTAATTCAACAGAAGCAAAAAGAAAGACAGTATGATCCTCTCAATAGATTCAGAAAAAGCATTCAAGGGTGGTACCTGTAGCTTAGTGGGTAGGGCACCAGCCACATACGCCTAGGCTGGCATGTTCAAACTCAGCCCAGGCCTGCTAAAACAACAATGACAACTACAACAAAAAAATAGCTAGGTGTTAGGCAGGTGCCTATAGTCCCAGCTAGTTGGGAGGCTGAGGCAAAAGAATCACTTAAGCCCAAGAGTTTGAGGTTGCTGGCAGCTGTGATGCCACAGCACTCTACTCAGGGCAACAGCTTGAGACTCTGTCTCAAAAAAAGAAAAAAAAAAGCATTCGATAGAATTCATCATTCTTTTCTAATTAGAACACTTACAAATATAGGCATTGGTGGCACATTTCTGAATCTGATCAAAGCCATCTACAACAAACCCAGAGTTAACATTATACTGAATGGAGTAAAGCTAAAAGCTTTCTCACATAGAACTGGAACAAGACAAAGTTGTTGTCTATCACTACTGTTCAACATATTTCTGGAAGTTCTAGCCAATACAATCAGGCAAGAGAAGGAAATAAAGGACATCTGAATGGGGGCAGAGGAGGTCAAACTCTTCCTCTTTGCTGATGACATAATCTCATACTTAG
>CAUYTI010095998.1:0-27775 GCA_963575145.1 Galago senegalensis | reverse complement strand
CAAGTAGCTGGGACCACAGGCGCCCGCCACAACGCCCGGCTATTTTTTGGTTGCAGCCATCATTGTTGTTTGGCGGGTCCGGGCTGGGGATTCGAACCTGCCACCTTAGGTGTACGTGGCTGGCGCCCTAGCCGGTTGAGCCATAGGCGCCGAGCCTAAATGTCCAGTTTTTAAAAAATTCAGAATATTACAAAGATACATGTGTTTTGGTTACATAATTTGTTTTCGTACATTATAAGTCAAAGTTATAAATGTGCCCTTCTCCCGAAGCTGTGCCTTGTATAGGTTAGGTGTGAATTTACCCAATCCCCCTCCTCTCTCCCACCTACTTGATTTCCACTGAGTTTTTCTTCCATACGTGCACATGAGAGTTGATTGACTAGTTCCAATTTAGTATAGAGTACATGCGGTGTTTGGGTTTCCATTCTTACCATACTTCACTTAGAAGAGTGGTCTCCAGTTCCATCGGGGTGGTTACAAAAGATATTTGGATTTGGTGTGGCTGCAAGTAACAAAACCTGACAATGATGACTTCAACAAAAAAATTTATTTTTTTGGCCAGGTACGGTGGCTCATGGCTGTAATCCTAGCACTTGGGAGGCTAAGGCAGGTGGATAGTTTGAGCTCACGGGTTCAAGACCAGCCTGAGCCACTGTGAGACCTCATCTCAAAAGAAAAATAGCTGGATGTTGTGGTGGATGCCTGTAGTCCCAGCTACTTGGGAGGCTGAGGGAAGAGAATCACTTCAGCCCAAGAGTTTGAGGTTGCTGTGAGCTATGATGTCAAGGCACTGTTCCGAGGGCAACAAAGTAAGACCCTGTCTCAAAAAAAAAAAAGAGTTTTTTTAATAATATCAATAGTACATTGCCAGATGGGTCAGGACTGCCTCACGCTGGTGCTGCCAGCAATCTTCCAGCCTTATGTTCTGTCATCCTCAAGGCTTCTTTGTGATCTTAACACGACTGCCTTCTGTGCAGCCTCACTCCCGCCCTCCAGACAAGAGGAAGAGTAAGGAAATGGCACGGAGGGGTGGTGCCCATGTCAGAAGTTATACACTTGGCCACTCCAATATATAAGGGAAACTGGGAATTATAAATTTTTAGCTGAGTTCATTTCCAATCCAACCAAAATTGGCGTATTTTTGCTAATAAATAAGAGAAGAGTGTATATGCGGTGAGCTACCATCAGCAGCATTTATCATCGGTAGTGCCCCAACCTGCTATATCTAGCTAGATAAATTTATCATAAACTTATATGTACCTAACAACATCACTGTGAAATGCAAACCAGGAAAACCTGACATAGGGACAAATTTACAAAATCATAACCACGGTGGGAGTTTTAAAACAGCCCTAGACACTGATAAATCAAACAGGCAGACGATGAGACAAAGAAAATTTAAAACAGCGCCCCTCCAGGTTTGGTCTCTGTGCAAGCGTGCTATAATATTAGGAGCTTGTGCAGGAAATACAAGTCAACTACGCCTCCAAGTTCAGTTTGGCTAATAGATTTTTTGTGGCTAATAGATTTTCTTGATGAAAGAAACTAGGCATTGATTTACATACTAGCATAAGCTTTGTATCTTATCACAGTCCTGATAGAGTGCTCACAGACCCCCTACTCTGAGTAACGTTAAATATCTTGATACTATTAAATCATATAATATATATAATACTAAATTATATCTTGATTTAAATATCTTGAACCCCACAACAGATTAGGATTTTTTTTCCTGCTCAATTAATTCTTTTTTTTTTAATGTTTTTATTTATTTATTTTGTTGCAGTTTGCCGGGGGCTGGGACTTGAACCCGCCACCCTTGGCATATGGGGCCAGCACCCTACTCCCTGAGCCACAAGCGGCCACCTGCTCAATTAATTCTAACAAAAAACCCAAAGGCATAGGAACAGAAGAGTCGCATCTGAACCCAGGTATATTTTGAGGACACTGCTGTTGAGTGCTCTGAGGCTGTGCCCACGCACAGTGGTCAGCTCTGCTGTGGGTAACTCACAGTGCCTGTCCTACTCTCCCAACGGACAGCACAGTGTGACAGTGTGACACACCATGTCTTCTGCCTGTGTATCCACAAATCTGAGCTTGTGCAATTTACAGTTTTCATCACATGGAAAATGGTTATTTTTTAAATGAACTTGAATCACACATTTCAATTTTATCTCATATTAGTTTTGTCAGTTAAAACAAAGCCAACTTATGAGGTTTATTTTCAGAAATGTCTGGTCCTAGAGCAGAGACAAAGATTTTCATTTCTTGTGCTTGAGTGGGACCAGGCAAAGGTTTGGGTGAGGCCACATCCTGTTTTTCTTCCTTGGGGAACAGTGAAGAATGTAGGAAAGACAGGATCTTAACATTCCACACATCTTATCTGGGCTTAATTTTGTGCTTTCAGCTTTTCTTAAATTGAGAGTGGACACAAATATAAGGAAAATAAGAAAAAAACTTGGAATAATGGATTTTACTTGCCCTTGACTTTTACCCCAATCTCATTTCTTATTCCCTATATGCAGGCATTGATAGCTGCTCAAATTATATCTTTAGAGTTCTTATTCTGTATAATTATATGGCATAGGTTGGGCATGGGATTAATGTTTTATTATTATTTTACAAAAAGTCCTATCACATTTTCATTGCTATGTGACTTATTCTATTTTTTTATTTAACAATATGTCTTAGAGGCTCTGTGCCCATAGCACAGTGGTTATGGCATCAACCACAGACACTGAGGCTGGTGGGTTCAAACCCTGCCCAGGCCAGCTAAACAACAAGGACAACTGCAACAAAAAATAGCAGGGTGTTGTGGTGGGTGCTTGTAGTCCCAGCTACTTGGGAGGGTGAGGCAAGAGAATCATTTAAGCCCAAGGATTTGAGGTTGCTGTGAGCTGTGATGTTATAGCACTCTACTGAGGGCAACATAGTGAGTCTCTGTTTCAAAAAAAAAAGAAACAATATGTCTTGGAGACCTATCTGTGTCAGCAAATACAGATCTACCTCATCCTTTTTCACTGCTGTACATCTGTATGTATCATAGTATCCACACATACATAAATGTGTGTGTCTATAGTGTATATATACATATAAACAGTTCATCCGGACATTCCCCTATTGATAGTTTTTTGGTTTTATTTTTAAGACAGGATCTTGCTCTGTCACTCTGTCATCATAGTTCACTGAAGTCTGAAACTCCTGGGCTCAAATGATTCTCCTGCTTCAGGCTCCCGAGTAGCTGAGACTAGAGGCACACACCAATCACACCTGCCTAATTTTTCTTTTTTTTGTAGAGACAGGGATCTCGCTTCTGCTCAGGCCGGTCTCAAACTCCTGGCCTCAAAAAATCATCCCTTCTCAGGCTCCCAAATTGCTGGATTATAGCTATGAGTGACCTATTGATATCTATTTAGGTGACTTCTAATTTCTTGTTATGAAATCAACTCTTGTGTAGTAGCTAGTGTCTAAAAACGGCTCCCAATAAAGCACACCTCTGGGTTTTCATGTCCTTACATATGTCCCTCCACACTGACTCAGGGCTGATGCTGTGACTCACTTTAACCAGCGAAATGCAGTTGTATTTGGGGCTGTAACAGTTCCAGGCCTAAGCCTAACAAAATACTGGCAGCTTTTACTTTTGTGGTTTTGGGAACCAGTTCCACGTAAGAAATTCGATACCCTGCTGAAGAAAGAGGCCACACGCAGAGGCCTCAGAGAAGGGGATGTTTCACACTTCCTCTGGAGACAAAGGGCACATGGAGGAGCACCAAGGTGCCAGATGTATGAGTGAAGAAGCCATCTCAGCTGCTTTAATAGAGTTGAGTTCTAAACTTAGTAGAAGAACTCCCCAGCTGAGCCCTGTCAACCCACAGAATCTTGAGGGATAATCATGAATTATTTTTAAGCTACCAGTGTTTGGGTTTACCGTGTGGCATTAGGTAAGTGAAATTCTTTCATAAACTTGCACACGACTTCCCTCCTTATCCTCTGGATATACAGAGAACTAAATGGCTAGATCATGGGGCAGGCATATCAAGTCTTAAAAAATCCTGTGAGTTAAACTGCAAAATGGCTGTATATAACTTTGTATCCCTACCCACAATGACTAGGAGTACCAATTGCCCTTATTTTCATTTCAAAAATGGGACTTCTAGGGCTGGGTGTGGTGGCTGATGCCTATAATCCTAGCACTCTGGGAGGCCGAGGTGGGTGGATAGCTTGAGCTCACAAGTTTGAGACTAATCTGAGCAGAAAGTAGAGCCCCTGTCTCTACTAAAATAGAAAAACTAAGGCAAGAGGATTGCTTGAGTCCAAGAGTTGGAGGTTGCTGTGAGCTATGATGCCACAGTACTCTAACAGGGCAACAGCTTGAGACTCTGTCTCAAAAAAAAAAGAAAGGGATTTCTAGCCTGGTGCAGTGGTTCACACCTGTAGCCCCAGCTACTTGGGAGGCTGAGGTGGGAGGACTGCTTGAGCCTAGGAGTTGAAAACCAGCCTGGGTAACTAACACAGCAAGACCCCAACTCAGCCCAAGAAATCATCCCTTCTCAGGATCCCAAATTACTGGGATTATAGGTATGAGGCCCTGACCCTTTAGAAGTCACTTAAATTTATATCAATAGGTCACTGGATGCAGTACTTTATACCTATAATCCCAGCAATTTGGGAGTCTGAAAAGAAGCTTTTATTTCATTTTGCATTTCCCTGATTACCCAGGTAAGCACTTGTTCGTATATTCACTCACTATTTGTGTTAATGTTCCTATTAACTGCCTATTGGAGAAGAGATAAACAGGCTTATGTTCTGGGTTTCCGCCATGCTTCTTTCCCAGTTTCCCTCCTGTGGCTGCTCAGTGTTTTTTCATGGCATGAGACTCCCAGCAACTGATAACTTCAAGGTATATACCTGCAAGGCCACTCTCATTATGACCCTAATATCATAAACCCTAGGTAGGTGTAGGGTACCACCTACACCCTCCCAAAGTAAAACATAGAGAAGCTAAAGGCAGCCTAAGCACGCTTCTTCACGCTTCTTCACGGGGTGATGAGGAAGGCAACATGTATAGTTACCCTGCCACAGACCTTCTGATCAGCTATGGAAATTATAACCCTGAGTCTGTGTCTCACCTTAATACTTCATCACCTTGGCTCGACGCCTGTGGCTCTAAGGCGCCAGCCACATACACCTGAGCTTGTGGCTTCGAATCCAGCCCGGCCTGCCAAACAACAGTAACAGCTGCAACCCAAAAATAGCCAGGTGTTGTGGCGGGCACCTATAGTCCCCGCTATTTGGGAGGCAGAGGCAGGAGAATCACTTGAGCCCAGGAGTTGAAGGTTGCTGTGAGCTGTGATGCTGGCACTCTACCCAGGGAGACAGCTTGAGGCTCTGTCTCAAAAAAAAACTTCATCACCTCACATTTGAGGACTGCCTAAATCCTAAAGAGAATCTCCATACCTTGTTAACATCAAAGTACTAGGATGGCCTCACAAACTTACAGGAGGTGTCACGGTGCTGGCATGGGCTCCAGACATATCTTATACTAGCACATCCAGATCTGCTAAACATGAAGATGCCCACGCCCTCTGAAGGGTTACATGCTCTGGATCTGCTTGCAGATTCCATTTTTTATGGGTACTCTGGATCTTACTCCAATGAGGGCCTTCTGTGTGGCCACAGCCAGAGAATGAGAGCAGCTGTGTCTACTGGGTGATGAAGGGGCCATGACTCACATCCTCCTGGAGGTGAAGCAGTTATGACCTTCTTCCCTTATGTGTGTGTTGAGATAATTTTGTTAGATAATTTTTTATGTTGAATAATTTTATAATATGGAGTGCTTCAAAAGGTCTATGTCCATCTATCACTTTGTGTTAGTTTCCTGGGGCTGCACAAAACTGCATGGCTAATACAGCAGAAATGTGTTGTCTCACAGTCTGGGGGCCAGAATTCTGCAGTCAGAGAGCACAGAGGGCGGTGCTCCCTCTGACGGACTCTCCCACAACTCAGTCTTTGTATGTGCTCTATGTTCCATGTTTTCTCCCTTTCACAAGTCTGTCTCTCCCTTGGAATTTCCCCATTTTATGAAGACACCAGTCAAATTAGATTGGGGCTCACTCTAGGGACCTTGCTCTAACTTAATAGCATCTGCAAAGACTATTTGCAAATAAGGTTATATTCACAGGTATTGGGGTTAGGACTGCTTGTCTTCTGGGGAAACATGATTCAACCCATAGCACACAGTGAAACCAGGGCAGTGATGTGAGACAGTTCACTGTGGGTCCTGGGCTTCCAGTGGCTTCACTAGTGGAAACCTAATTTTCTACATATTTCAGAGATTGTGTTATTAAGAGTGCAGCTAAATGTTTAAGCATTGTCCAATAAAACCAGTGAGTATTAGTCCACAGGGAATAGAGATTTTACATGTGCTTTGGAGACTAGGAAATAAATTATTTTAAAAGGGAATTTTGGAAGATATTACTGGCATGAAGTCTATTTGCCCTGAAGTTTTAGTGACATTAGTATTTTAATCCAATAATACTAATGTAGGAACCACAGTGATACAAATACATCTTGGTTTTATTGTTTTAACTTTAATTTCTAACTACCCCCCTCAGGAAAAACCTTCTGACCACATGTGTGGTATTGCAGAAAATATATTTGGTCTTTGTCCCCACTTCTTGGCACAGAGCCCTAAAACTCCTGGAAGTTCCAGAGTCACAGAGTTTCTAATAATAGGCCCTTTTAAACCAAACCTGAGTCTATGCTAATAAGATGGCTGGTGATGAGGGGCTTCTAGATGACTTCAGGTTAGGGTCTGGTTCCCAGAAAGACCAAACCTTGACTAGCGGGCTAGACCTTTCAGCCCTGCCCCACCTCTCCATGAAGCGGGGAGGAGATGGGGAATGAGTTCAGTCATGAATTGCCAGTGGCTCACACCTGTAATCCCAACACTCTGGGAGGCCAAGACAGGTGGATTGCTTGAGCTCAGGAGTTCAAGACCAGCCCAAGCAAGAAGGAGACTCCATCTCTCCTAAAAATAGAAAAGCTAGCTGGGCATTGTGGTGAGCTCTTGTCGTCCCAGCTATTTAGTAGGCTGAGGCAGGAGGATCACTTGAGCCCAGAAATTTGAGGCTGCTGTGATCTATAATGCCATGGCACTTTAACCTGGAGCAAGAGAGTGAGACTCTGTCTCAGAAAAAAAAAATCACAGATTACCAATGATTTAACCAATTTTGCTGAAACTTTCACAGAACCCCTAAACTATGGGGTTTGAAGAGCTTCCAAATTGGAGGACTCATTGAGGTGCTGAGAAGGTGGGGTGGAGGGCTTGGAAGCTCTGTGCCTGTAACCCCAGCCCTTACCCATGCATCTCCCTTATTTGGCTGTTCCTGAGTTGTATCCTTCAAAATAAACTGGTAATAGTAGGTATGGTGCTTCTGTGTTCTGTGAATGGTTCTAGCAAATAGTTGAACTGAAAAGGCTGTGGGAGCCCCTGGATTTGTAGCATGGCAGACAGAGATGCAGGTTACCTGGGAACAAGGCACTCACAAGGGTATTCAAAGTGGGGTCAATCTTGTGGGACTGAATCTACTCCTGACTCTGGGAAGTTCGCGTCAGAATAAAATTAAATTGCTGGGTGCCCCACTGGTTTTGGAGAATCAGAGAATTGGTGTTGGAAAAGATACTACATACTTGGTATCACAGAAGGAAAGAAATCCTCTGGACACGATTAAAGAGATTAAGACTAGAGCTTCAACTAGTAGTGGGGCTCCCCACATCACCCCCTGCCACGTGGGAGGCATCTCCTGCCAAGTGACCAACTGCAAAGGAAAGCATAATTTAAGACCAGCCTCCTCTGCTATCACCATGTCCTGACCAAAAACTTGGAAATTTAAAATCAAGTTCCCTTATTGCTGTAGAATGACTACGGCACTCAGGCTTTGTGAGGTTCTAAAGTTTGTAGCTATTGGTGAAAACTGGAATCCTTGCTTTATTATTCTTGGATCTAAATTTTTGGAGACGAGAAAGCCTCAGCAGCTGAAATAGCTGTACATAGAAATAAATGGCTTCAGATAACATATGCTTTTAAAAAACGCCATGGTGCTGGATGCATGTGTAATTTTGTGATGAGCCTACAAAAAAGTTATTCAGGCAAGTGGGAAACTGCCTATATTATCTGATAAAGACGTGCTGGGCGGCAGAGAGAGGCAGCAGATTGAGCAATGCAAGAATTTATTATAAATCAGAGTGCAACCCATCGTTTTTTTTCCTGCCTTCTTCCCTTCCTTTTATCCACAAAGAAGCTGCTGGCACATCTCAGGCATAATTGGGACTACGCCAGTCCTTCCTTATGGAAGTTCTGGTCAGAAGGGAGACAGACCTGTCGGGGAAGCTAGCAGAGAACAGGGAAGGCTCTAACTGCTGTGGGTGAGGATGACAGAGAATCCAGAGAAGCAACATGCCCGGGTGACCTGGTGAGGGAAGTGAGGGAACATACTCTAGGCAAAAGGAGCCACTTGCAAAAAGGCCCAAAGGGGGAGAAGGAAGCTCCTTGCTCTTTGTGTTTTTGAGGAAATGGAAATTGAAAGCCAGAAGAACACCATGCACCAATAAGGTGGGTGGGGAAGGCAGGTCCCAGGTCCTCAGGGCTACAGAACTGTCAGGCTTTCACCCTTTCACGTAGGACAGCTTGAGAGCCATGTGCCAGAGGTGTTAAACCCAGAGACATGGGTATGAAAAGATGGTCCTGAATCTGTGGGGAGGGAAGCTGGGAGCTGGTGGAAGGCGGAGATGGGGAGCCTCATTCTGAGGCTCTTCTTTAGGAGGGAATTGAGAGGACCTCGGGCCAGGGTGGTGGTGATGGCCACAGAGGGCAGTAGGTGGCAAAACAGATAGGCCTTGGGCACTTGGGGAGAGAAGGAAGGGACAAGGAGGGGCCAGTGTCTGTCCTGTGGAACCACAAGGATGACCATGCCGCCAAATGTGGGAGGAAATGCACAGAAAAGATGAGGTTTGAGGCAGGATTTGGGGTGAGGGGATGCAGGTCTTAAGTTCGTGATTTGGATAACTCGAGTTTGAGGTGCCACTAGAACAGCCACATGGAAATCCCAAGGAGACCATAGAGGATACAGTTCTGGTGGTCAGGGAGTGTTCAGGTTGGAGGCACACTGCGGGGGTTTCCAGGTGGCAGTGGCAATAGTGAGCCTGGAAGAGATTTTCCCCTGGAAAGGGCATGAGTGTGAGAAGAGGATGGTGGAGGACCAAGCCCAGCGTGACTGCCAGAGGGAGAGGCTGAGTTGAGGAGAAAAACAAGGAGGAACATCTAAAGAAATGGAAGCGAAACCAGGAGCGCTGATGCCATATAAGCTGAGGGAAAACGCGTTTTGCAGAGGGAATGGTATGGGATGAAAATGGGCAGAGGCTGAGAGAAAACCAAAATTAACTCAGCAGTCTGGGGTCTTCCTGGTTCACACCACATTGTTGATGTGGATGTGGGGGTCAGACTGGCCAGATGGGTGGAGCAAGGAGATGGAGCCGTTGTGTTTGACAAGTACGGCTGTTTATCTTGTTTGCACTTGGGTTTCTATAGAATTCGCTGCTAGTCAGAAGCACCTGGGCAAAAAGAACCAGTTTTCTGCTTCTCCCTTTATGCAAATTAAACCAGGCCAAGCGCAGTGGCTCACAGCAGGCAAGTAATCCTAGCACTCTGGGAGGCCGAGGAGGGTGGATTGCTTGAGCTCATAAGTTCAAGACCAGCCAAAGTAAAAGTGAGACCCCCCCATCTCTACTAGAAATAGAAAAACTGAGGCAAGAGGATTGCTTAAGCCCAAGAATTGGAGGTTGATGTGAGCTATAACACCACAGCACTCTCTCAAAAACAAACAAACAAACAAAAGACCACATACCACTGTGACTACCCTGGTCTCAGGGCTGTTCTTCAGATATCCTGGGGCTGGGGCCTGGTGTGTGGGTCACCTCCCTAATCCTAGCACTCTGGGAGGTCAGGGCAGGTGGACTGCCTGAGCTCACAGGTTTGAGACCAGCCTGAGCAAGAGTGAGACCCTCCCCAAAGAAAAAAAAAAGCTGGGCATTGTGGCAGGCTAGTTGGCCCAGCTACTCAGGAGGCTGAGACAAGAGATTGCTTGAGCCCAAAAGTTTGAGGTTGCTGTGAGCTGTGATGTCAACGCACTCTACCCAGGGGTGACAAGTGAGACTCTGTCTCAAAACAAAACAAAACAAAACAAAACAGATATCCTGGGATGGCTCTGGCTGAGAAGACGTCATATTGGCTCTTCACTCCACTTAGAATGCTTTTTCCCAGATATTTGAATGGCTCCCCTATTATAACCTGCAAGGGGGGCCCAGCTTTTTCCTGCGGCTCTTCCCAGTGTAAACCATGCTCATTTTTTCTTCTTGCTTATTGCCAATCCTGAGGCTCAGTAAGGCTGTCTCCCAGGTGATAACCAGGTAGTCAGCCTCCAGTGATTCCTGTCCCTGGTATATACACTCCTGCCTGGTTTCTTCCTACAATGAAGAGATCCCACCTGTGTAACCAAGAGAATACTGCAGAAATGATGGTGTGTGACTTCCAAGTCTCAGTTATAAAAGACATTGTGTTTTCTATCTGCTTTCTTTAGGGGGAAGTTAGTGGTTTGTGAGGATGCTCAAGAAAACCATGTGGCTACAAACTGAGGCTTCCTGCCCACACCCGGCACATTGTCAAACATGTCAGTTATCTGCCTTGTGAAAATCCTCCAGTCCCAGTCAAGCCTTCAGGTGACAGAAGCCCTGGCTGACATTTGACTGCAACCTCCTGAGTGACCTTAAGCCAGTATCATCTGGCTAAGGGTCTCCTGAATTCTTGACCACAGGGACTCTATAAAATAATAAATGTTTACTGGTTTTCACTGTTAAATTTGAGGGTGATCTGTTATGCAGCAATGGAAACTAACACAGGTGGGAAGGAACAGAGTTCTGGTCTGGCCTTGATATAAGCCATATTCTGCTAACCACAGAGAAAGCTTTTATTTTGACCCTCCAATTTAATTTGTCCTGTTTATCCTTAACTTCTGACCCTGCAGGAAGAGGAGGAAGGGGGAGGGAGAGAGAGATGGGGGAGTGCAGGCAGGAATTACCAACAGGGACATTTTTGGGAAAAAGAAATACCAAAAAGTTAAGTTTGAAAAGGGTGTAAGCAAGGAATCATGTGTGAAACCCACATTTCTGACCCCACCCAAGAAACTGTCAGTAAAAATATAAATTGGTGTTTAAACCTTGAGTCAGGTTTATGTCCCCAGTTGCATGAAAATAGCACACAGATGAGGGGGTTGAAGGATGATTATGTCATTTTTCTGTAAGTCACACAACAATCAAGGGTTCTGGAACTAGATACAAACTCGAGTGTGTGAAGTTGAAAGCAACTGTGCCTGGTCACTTTCTCTGAGACACACGGCACCAGGAAAAGGACAACACCTCACTGGGTGACCAGTTTTCCAGGACAGGGCTCATAGGACCCTTCTCTGCAGCCCCCGTCTGGTTTCCCTAGACCTAGAAGGGAGCAGAGTGGAACTAAGTGCTTCAAGAAGTTTTACAACCTTACTCTAAAGGCATCTTTAAGGGCACAGAAGGGCAGGTAAGAGGAGGAAAAACCCAAAAATAAATAAACACCCAGAAGTTCTCAAACAATACTGGGGAGAGCAGCCCCCAGTTCAGACTGGCACTAACATGGGCTGGCCTGAGCCTGAGGCTTGGGTCCTGGAGGTTTGAGAATGATATTATCACCCAGTCCAGGAGAGTCTGGATCTTCTCCCATGTTTCCTGCTGCCACCCGCCAGCCACAATCAGTGACCTTCCAACACGTGTTAAGAAGGAGAACTGTGTGAGATATTCCGCCCCCCCCCAAACCGGATAGAGATAGCAGTAGTCCCAAATAATTTTAACCAGGGCGGTGAGCCAATAGCTCAACCATTTTGTCTGCGGACCATCCAAGAGAACTTTTTATTTCCTGTCTGAGGTGGGAAGGCAATTGCAGGGAGCAGGCTCGAAGGCCTCCAGGTCTGGCCCAGAAGGCCAGAGCGCTCCCTAATTCACCCCAATTAACAGGGAATGGTGGTCCAGTCAAAACCCCAAAGAAGGTACTTGATAATCAGTTAAATCTCACGACACTGAATCCAAATCCTTTCTCTGAGAGAGGAAAAACAAAGAAAATTCCTCGGTCACAAACAAGAGGGTGGGGCCTTCCAGATCCAGGCTTTAGCATGTGCTAAGCAAAACCAAGAATAAGCAAGAAAATATGCTATTTGAGTTGTGTTCAAATGTCCTTTTACAAGTGAAACAAATTACTTCTGCATGTTCTGGGGCTCTGCAGAAAGCAAATAGTGTTCTGCCTTTAATGGGTAAAATTACACAATTTGCTTTTAACAGTAAACCAAAAGCACGGTGGCTGCAGATAGCATCGCACTCCTGGGGGCTCCCTTCACGCAGCCCCACTCCCCGCAGTTTCTGAGCATTTCGGAGGGACCAGGTTGTCCCCACCGGCCTGGCAGGGCCCCAAGCGGTGACAGAGCCTGTTCCCTTTCTTGAACGTTTCCTTTGCTGAGCTCTCACATCTCCTCTTCCCTCGCGCTGGTAGGACTGAGTAGCTCTCAGATTTGCCCGGAGGAGGCTGGTGGGCGCAGTGTAGTCCGGAGATCTTCATTTGTGACCCAGGCCACCCCCTCCCGCCCCCGCCCCCCGCCGCGCGGTGTCCTGTCCTCCCGAAAGTGGGTGGCAACGCTCCATGAGGAACCCCAGTAAGGCCAGGCTAGACACCCCCAAGGAACCACCTTTGTATCCCAGGGTTCCGAGGCGCAGGCTACAGGACCGGCGCGCAAGACAATTTCTGGGGACCCAGCGGCGTCCCTGGCTCTCCGCTTCCCAAGCGTCCCACCCGTCTTCTGCGCGTCTCCCCAGCAGGGGGCGCCGGCGCCGGCCTCGCTCTGCCCATCGGGGCGGGCGAGCTGGGGACCCTGCCTCCTGCACGCCGCCCGCGGTCCGCCCCCAGCTCTGGTCCCGGCGGCCGGCGGGACGCCCGCGCCCGCGCCCTCGCCCAGCCAGCCCGCGCCGCAGCTGGAGCCGGAGCCGAGCGGCGCATCCCGGCCGGGGAGAGGAGGACGACCAGATCTTCGAGGGGGACAAACTTGCAAAGCGCTGGGGAGGAAGAGGAGCAGACACGCGGCAAAAGGGGTGGTGGCGCCCGGCCCCGCGCCCCGGCCCGAAACTCGAAGGCCGAGCACGGCAGGCGGAGGGTGGCCCGGACCCCACGGCCCCCGGCATGGCCCAGGGCTCGGCGCTCCCGCGGCAGGCTGCACTGTGCTCCCCGGCCGTCTGGGTGGCCGCCGCTCTCCTGCTCACACTGCGTGGGACCTCAGGTAGGATCCGGCGCGCCGCTCCATTCGCGGGCGTGGGTTCGCGGCTCGCGCGGCCGCCCGTTCCTCTGCCACTTTGCTCCGGGCCGCCGCGCCGGCGCCCGTGCTTCCGAGCGAGGGGCGCCCGCAGGGCCCTCCGCACCGCCCCCGGCGCCAGCCTCGGCCCCGTGCCGCGGGCCGCCCGGGGCTGGTTCCAATAAGCCGCACTCTGGGGACGCCTAAGTGTTTCCAGAGGCCGGGGGCGCCGCCGATGGGGAGGCTCTCACCCGGGCTTTCCGAGGGTCGCGAGTGAGCGAGTCTGCGGCAGAGGAAGGGGCGCCCGAGCTGTGTCCGTGGACGTGCTCCGGGGGTCTCAGGACTAGGACTCAGACTTACTCCCCGAGGTTACTCCAACAGGGCACGGCTGCTGGTACCCCTGTCTGTCCCGGAGGTTTCCCCCGGGTTGGGCTGATGCCCTGCGGGAGCCTTGGTCGGACGAAGCCCGGGGAAGCAGCCCTCGTGGCGCCAGTGGGGTGGCCCGCAGACCCCAAGTCCTGACTACACCCCCAACCCCGCCTTGGGGCCTGTTGATTGAGACCAGTGCTTTGGCTTCCCTTTTGTTAGCCCCACCGCTTCCCCGTCTCAGGAGCCCCTAAACCTTCCCTCGCCCTCCTCGCCCCCCACCGTCCTGGGGTGGCCGAAGCGGCGTTTCTGGTGAATTGAGCTCAGGAGTCCCTGGTGGTCCCTGGGCGGCAGAGGCGCGTCCACTTTCCGTCCAGAGGCCAAGGGACCCCAGGACTTGTAGAAGGCGTGGGGCAGGAGGGGCGGGGCCTGGCTTTCGGGTGGCTTTTCCTCGAGGGACACCCACTGCCCCAGGAACGCTACTTGGGTTCGGCCGCCTAGATCCGGGGAGCGGAGGAACTGCAGGGAGGGGACGCTGGGGATACGTGCCAGGTTGCCCGGAGGAGGCGGCGCCCGCCCTGGCTGTGCCGCCCCAGGAGCACCTCAGGCCTGCGCGCTCTCGGTGGATTCCGGGCACCCTGCCGGCGCGGGGGTGGCGTCGGGGCTTCCAGGCACTGGGGCTGTAGGGACGGAGGGAGTTCGACTTAAGCCCCTGAAGCGGGAGTGAGACGCTTCCTACCCACTTTGGGTTCAGTGCCCTTGCCCCCCCAACCCGCACTCTTGGGAGAGGGTGAGAATTAGCGCACGTACGGGGCGGGGTGACGAATGGGGGACGCGGCTCCACCGACCGCTCTGGCCTGACCCGCGCTAGTCAGAAATGCTGAGCCGCCTTTCCTGGGGGGCAGTTTGGTTTAAACAGATGCTGATCACGTCAGGACGTTCTTATTAGTAGATTTGAAAAGACAGTTTGCATTTATATCGCTGTCCGTTAAAGCATAAACAGCGTAGGTTGCGCGACGAAATAGGTAAAGTACATTCCAAGTTAGTGTCCAGCACTAACATCCCCTCTCCCTTGCACCCTGTCCCAGGAATCCACCCCCTCCCTCAGTCCCTTTGCCCGGGGAGTGGGTCCAACTCGCTGCCCCGAAGTGTGGTGGCACAGCCTTTGCTGGTGGCCACCCTGCGGTTGATTGCCCTGCAAAAACAGTCTTGCGGGCCGCGTAGCTCGAGGGCAGCCTTGGGTGAGGGTGAGGGGGCGCTGCAGCGAGGGGTTTGAGGCCGGTGATGAGAAAGGACCCGGCCCGGCGCTAGCATGAAGGTTGTACCAAGAACAGGAACGTTATTTCCGTTTTGGGTGGAGTGTTTAAACATTGCCATCTTTTCCAGCCGAATGTAAGAAATGTGTGATGAACAAAGCAAAAAGGGGTCATTTTCTTCAATTTTTAAATAATAATAATCTCTATAGTGGAGGGAGTGGGATATAATTCTCTTTGTTTTGGACGGCTAAGTTAATTGAAAAAGAATATGATAGCATACTCAAAATATGAATAAAATCATGTAATTACAGGAGAGTTGGGTGTTTGGAATCTTTTCTTCTGTGAAAAGGAGTCCCTGTAATTTGAGTGGGTTTTGTACACAAAATAGTTCACTATGTAAAAACATCGAAAGATTATTCTAAAAGGATTGATTCCACTCTGTTGTAGAAAGACTGTTCCTTATGGGGACAGATATCTGGTTTGGGACTCTACCCCTACAACGCAGGGTAGGGGAGAGGGACCATTAAAGGGCCTCCCTCCCCCACTGTGACAGTGTAGTGTTTACTTGTGGGCCAGTCCCTGGAACGATGGTCATAATAAATAATGATAGTGATCCATCTAGAAGAAAATAAATGAAAACATATTGAATGAGAAGACTTTGTGGAAAAAGAAAAGTTTTTATGTGTATAGTAAGGCAACATATTTTTCTTATTATGGCTGTGTACCAAGCAAAGAACTACACATTTGAAATTTTTCAGTATGTAATTATGAGATGGAGCTTAACCCTGGTGTCCACTTGGTAAAGACTGTCACCCTGAAGATCTGAACACCAGGGACCCTTCGTAACACTGGGGGGTTTTGGGGGCTCTGATAGGCCAGGCTGAACTTTTAATTAATGAAGGAAATCATTGTTAGAACATGGTCAAGAATTCAGCTTAATAGTTGTGTGCAAAAAGCAACATGAGTTAAAAATTTGCATTTTCTAGGAGTAATTTATGGTGACAGTGGTCTGCAGATGTATGAGTGATGTGAAATGACATTTCTGTTTTTTATCATGGAACTTTTTTTTATTGTTCATCCAAAGTGCAGCTGTAATTAGTGTTTGTATGTGCGTCTCTCTTACAGTATGGTTGGCAGTGAATCATTTGTTGCCCCTTAAACGTTTAGCCTGGATTTAACCTCTGAGACTTTTTAAGTCTTGCAAAGTCTGAATTTTATACCACTCTTCTTTGCAAGATCTTTTTCTGACGTTAGTGGAATAGAAATGCAGGAGTGAGAACTGCTTGTCTGACAGGTAGGGAAGATTAATCCTCTTTAGAAAGGTTTCAGCCGGGAAACTGGCGCTCCTTTAAAATGCATTCCATGGGAGGCCTGGATGGGAAAAGTTATCATTATCATTGAAATGGAGGGTTTAGGGATTAGGCTCCCTAATCTGCAGGACCTGGCTAGTCTGATGAAGTGCTGGAAATTTGTGTGCTTTTTGTCTTTTCCCCTGGAGAGCCCAAATTATGTCGTTCCAAGTAGTATTGGCGGAAAGGAAAAGCATACTACTAAGTGTTATCCCCTGCTAAGTGTTAGCTCCGCGCTTGGATCCATCATCTTCTAAAGGGTTTGTTGATGGTAGAGGCCTTTTGGTGTTTATCTGATCTATTTCCTGGGAATCTGGAGGGGAAACTGTAGAGGATCCTCTCCCCTCCCCCTGCCCCATCTGCACCTGGTGGTGTAGAGTGGCCTGCTGCTCAGTTTTGGGTTTACACTGCTGTGCCCCACTGAGGTTCCCTCAGCTGGCTCTTCCTTGCACCCACCCCCTGGCTGTGGCCCTTATAAAGAATGTTGTCTTGAGGGTATTTTGTTCTTTGGGAACCCTGCAGTGACCGCCAAGTGGACTCCAAGAATACCAAGCATGAAAGGTTTCAAAGCAAAGAAACCAGGGTGCCTTGCTTTGTAGAGGAAGCAGGGCTGGTTAGGTGTGGATTTTTATTGGTTGTGTCTCAGCTTTGTGGCAATAGCGGTTTCATGAAAAGACTATTGGGCTGAAAGGACTGGTTTTGAAAACATTGCTTCTCGGTGACCCTTTGGGCTCTTTGGGTTTGCATTGTTCTGCCCTTACCACGGTTAGGAGTTCAGTGGAGAGTGTGAGCCTCTTGAGTCTTGAAGTAAAAATCCAGGCAACAAGAGGAGCTCTGGCCCATTAATTATGGCTGCAACTGGCTGGGGTTTTCTCCCAGCCACCTTTTTCTAACATGTATTTATTTGGTTTTGTAGAGGAGCTTGCCAAGTTGGAAATGAGGGCGGGACAGCTTTGCCTGCATGTGCAGTTGTCATAAAATATGTCTGGGTATAATCTGTTTAAAATCATATTAACAGAATGGCCAAGGAATTGTTGAACAGTGTGGGGAATTTTCACAAAGCTTTTCAAAAACAGGGAATTGTGTCGGTGTGGTTTGCATCATTTTGGGGATTTCTGGAAGTGTTTTAAGTCCTATCTCTGAAAGAACCAAAAAATCAAAAGCCAAAGGGAAGGAAATAATTACAGAAAAATTTAGCCTAATTTGATTAAGTAGCTAGTCCTCTAGAAAGGCTCCGTTTCAGGGGGAAGTGTGTATCTTTAATTGTCCCTGGAATGAGCCTCAGAGTCCTCTGTCACTGTGGAGATGTTATCAGGAGAAAGTGTGGCTGCTGCTTTGAATCCTCCCTGATGGGGGAGGGATTTCTCGAGTCCCAAATGCTCACAGCCTAATGGTTTCCACACCCTCTTGGCGGGGTAGTTAACACAATGTGCAGTTAAATTACGGAAACATTTTGGTCTGAACTCATTGTTAGGCTGTGCTGTGAAATATAGTAGCCACTAGCCACGTGCAAGCTATTTAAGTTCAATTAATTAAAATTAAAAGAAATTAAAGAATCAATTTCTCTACCTCACTGGCCTCGTTCCAGGTACAAGTAGCCATTTATGGCTCTGCTGAAAATGTTTTTGAGATTATGGTAGGGATTGTGTTGAATCTGTAGCTGACTTTGAGAGGTATTAACATCTCAATGGTATTAAGTCTTCCAGTCCTTCAACCTGGAATGTCTTTGCATTTATTTAAATCTTCTTTAAGTTCTTTCAGTTTGTAGTTTTCAGTGCACAAGTCTTTCACCTCCTTGGTTAAATCTGTTCCTGGGTATTTTCTTTTTTTCCTATGCTATTGGAATTAAAATTGTTTTCTGAATTTCCTTTTTGGATTGCTTATTGTTAGTGCATCGAAATACAGTTGATTTTTCGCATGTTTATTATTATTATTTTGCAGTTTTTGGCCGGGGCTGGGTTTGAACCTGCCGCCTCTGGCATATGGGGCCGGCGCCCTACTCCTTTGAGCCACAGACACTGCACTGCATGTTTATTTTCTATCCTGTTTGGTGGAATTTATTATCTCAAATGGCATTTTTGTGGATCTTACCCTTACATGTACATAAGATCATGTCATTTGCTAACAGGTAATTTTACTTCTTCCTTTCCTTATTGATGGCTTTATTCTTTTTTCTCCTTGCCTAGTTGCTCACTCTAGAACTTCCAGTACGGTTATGGGCCACATAATGACATTTTGAGTGATGAACTGCATATGATGATGGTGGTCCCATAAGATTGTATCATTTTTTACTGTACCTCTTCTGTGTTTAGATGTGATACAGACACAGATACTTTGGTTGCGTTACAATTGCCTACACTATTCAGTACAGTAACATGCTGTACAGGTTTGGATCCTGGGAGTAATAGGCTGGCCCCCAGAGCCTAAGTATGCAGTAGGCTATACCATCTAGGCTTGTGTATGCATGCTCTGTGATGTTCCCAGGACAAGATCACTTAATAGTGAAATTGCCTAATGGTGGCCTTTCTCAGAATGTATTCCTATTAAGTGACTCATGATCGTACTGTGTTGAGTAGAAGTCGCAAAAGTAGGCATTCGTGTGTTCCTGATTTTAGAAGAAAAGCTTTCAGACTTTGACCATTAAGTATGATGTTCCCAGCTCCGTACCTGTAGCTCAGTGGCTAGGGCGCCGGCCACATATGCTGGGGCTGGTGGGTTTGACCCCGGCCTGGGCCTGCTAAACAACAG
Source organism: Galago senegalensis (assembly GCA_963575145.1). Lineage (NCBI taxonomy): Eukaryota > Metazoa > Chordata > Mammalia > Primates > Galagidae > Galago > Galago senegalensis. The sequence continues at coordinate 8,635 of CAUYTI010095998.1, read as the reverse complement.
TAACAAGTTACAAAAAAAAAAAAAAATACCCGGGTGTTGTGGCAGGCACTTAATAGTCACAGCTACTTGGGAGGCTGAGGCAAGAGAATTGCTTAAGCCCAAGGGTTTGAGGTTGCTGTGAGCTGTGATGCCACGAAACTCTACCCAGGGTGACACAGTGAGACTCTGTGTCCAAAAAAAAAAAAAAGGAAGTTAAAAAGTATGATGTTCCCTGTGGGCTTATCATATGTGGCTTCTAATATGTTGTGGTAGTTTCCTTTTAATTCTTCTTTCAATTTTTTTGTATGTTGTAACTTTTGGAACATGCTAATTGTCTACATGTTCAAAAAATAAATCACTAAACTAAGCTGGGCACTATGGCTCACACCTGTAATCCTAGCACCGCGGAAGGCCAAGATGCGAGGATCACTTGAACTCAGGCGTTCAAGACCTCCCTGAAGAAGAGTGGGACCCCCATCTCTACAAGAAAAAATTAGCTAGGCATCATGGCAAGCACCTGTAGTCCTAGATACTCTGGAGACTGAGGCAGGAGGATTGTTTGAGCCCAGGAGTTGGAGGTACGGTGAGCTGTGGTGATGCTGTGGAACTCTAGCCCAAGCAACAAAGCAAGACTCTGTGTCCAAAAAAAGAAAAAAAAAAGATGGTGGGAAACTAGAATTGAATGCAAGCAAGTAAATTAATCTACAAACCTAACTGTATTATAAATGAATAACATGACCACAAGATGAAACCCCAGTCAAGTAAATGTTGGACTCAGTGGGTTGATTGTGTATCCTCAGGCAACAGGAAAAAACAACGACAATAACAACCTAAAAGAAAATCTTGCACTCTTTTTAGTAGGTTTGAGTTTTCATAGTGGTGTGGGTGTAGCGATTCCGAATCACTTTTCTATGAGTTATGGGATGGGACATGTGTTGTTGATAGTGTCAGAGCCAGGTTCTCACTGTGGAAGGAGGGGGATGCACATGTGGATTGAGGGAAGGTAAGGAAGGCTCTGGATGGGTTGGGTTGGACCCGGCGGTATCAGCATAACTCATGCTTTCATTTACATACATATTTGGGGGTGACACTCTTAACTCACTACATAAAAATGACAAATCCAGAATTTGTAAAAAATTTTATTCTGTACATAACAGTTATTTCCTAGCACTTCATTAGCTTGGTTTCTAAATACTGTGACTTGTTAAAGGAGCTAGAGAGCTTTGGAGAAATGGCTGATTATGAGTTTGGGACAGGGCGGAATACAAGACGAGCCTGGAACATGTTCTTGCAGAAGGTGAGTGAGTGCTCGCTCAGAAGTGGCAGGGGTGTGTCAAATGTACACAGGAGCTCCAGTGGCCAAATCTGGGATTGTTTTAAGTGTCAACATAGATAAGGACAAGTGTGGGGTACACATGGAACAAAATAGGAATCCATAATCCATCGTTGACAATAAGTATATAACTAAGTAATTACATGTATAAGTTTCCTAGGGCTGACATAACAAAGTGCCACAAACTGGGTGATTTAACAAAAATTTATTCTCCCGTAGTTCTGGAAGCTGGCAGTCTAAAATCAAGGTGTGGGCAGGGCCACACACGCCCTCCCGAGGATCTAGGGGAGAATCCTTTTTTGTTTCTTCCAGTTCCTGTTGGTGCCCGGTGTCTGTGGCTTATGGCTGCATCACTCTGCTTGCTACCTCTGTCTTCAGATGATCTTCTTTCTTATATCCACATGTGTCTTCTCTTATTATAAGGACGCTAGCTATTTGATTTAAAGCAGTGGTTCTCAACCTTCCTAATGCTGCAGCATTTAATACAGTTAATACACTTCCTGTGGGTTGTGACCCACAGGTTGAGAACTGTTGATTTAGAGCCTATCCTCAATCCTGGATGATTTCATCCCAGTTTCCTTAACTCATTACTGCTGGAAAGGCTCTTTCCAAATCAGGTCACATTCTGAGCTTCTAAGTAGATATGAACTTTGGGGGTGACACTGTTAACTCACTACTTTACATAAAAAAATGGAAATGATAGAGGAGAGAGAACACTTCCAGAGCAAGACTATCAGTGAGTGCCAGATCTAACGAAAGGGAGCATGTTTGATGCGAGCCGGAAATGCCCAGGATCTCAATGGTTTTCCCGGTTCCTCATTTTCATGGGGGCAGTTAATAACTATAGACTGTGGAGGTGAGACAACACCTGAGCCGAGTGATCCAGGTTAATGTCATGGCTTCAGGCAGGTGTCCACTGGTCCCCAGAGAAGCACATGTCACAGGTTGTGTTTTAGCTGGGCATGGAAATCAGCAACCAAAACGGAGAGGTGCAAAGACAGAAGGAGTCAGGCTGGGTCCAGCTCATAGGAAACTATGGCCGCGAGGCAGCCCAGTACAGATTTTGGAGGCAACCCTGTGCTGGGGGCAAAAACACGCTGTCGTGGGTTTTACTGGAACTGTTGATGAAATTGTAAGGTGGATATAAATTATTTAAAGTGTTGTCAAAGTTGGCTTGCCTGAAGTTGTTAGCTGTGCGAGGTTGTGTAAGAGACCGCCGTCCTTGTGCCTAAGACCATGACACAGAGACTGAAGTGTTGGGGATAAAGAGCTTGATGTCTGCAGCCTCCTCATACAGCTCAGAAACAGAAACCTGTGCACAGTTCAAGACAAGGACGGAGCGCTGGCTGAGTGGTGACGTGTCTGTGAGCCTGGGCAGAGCAGAGGGGAACCCATGCCCCATTCTTGCAAGTTCTTTGTAAATTTGAAATTGTTTCACAATGAAGAATTAAAAATGTTACATGTGTGGTTGAAGCCAGCTGAATGCACAGTAGAGTTTAGCACATTCTCTTAGGAGAAGGATGCAAACAGTTATGATTTCATTGGAAATGGTGTCCCAGGGACTGAGGGGGCTTGGGATCCAGATACACTCAAGACCAGACAGAATTTCATTAAAGGGACTGAAAATCCCCAAGTCTTAGTCTTGTTTCTGGCTTGCCAGAAGTTTTCTAATTTTTTTCTTAGATTTTTTTTTTTTTTTTTTTTTTTGCAGTTTTTGGGTGGGGGCTGGGTTTGAACCCACCACCTCCGGCCTATGGGGCCAGTGCCCTACTCCTTTGAGCAACAGGCACTGCCCCTGAATATTTTTATTATAGAAAACTTCCAACATACATTAGACTGGTACAGTGAACCCTACATATTTCTTACCCAGCCTAAAGTTACCACACTCTGCTGTCTATTTCATTTCCTTTGGCTCCTGGTAGTTAAGGGGTCCCAGGCAACCTTAACTTTTTTACCTGTAAGAATTATTTTTTCACCTAACCTCAATACTGTTGTAACCAAGAGCCTAGTGTTAACTGATACCAGGCCTGCTCCTTTTCCCAGCAACCTGGAAATGGCTGTTTAGTCCTGATTTGCTTGTAGTGAATCCATGTACGATTCACCTCATTCACCTGGGTTTTCTCCTTCTTTGCTCCCTCAGTTTTTGCCTCACCTCAAGCCACACCAGGGGATTCCCAGGGGCTTGGGGGCTCTGAATTCCCCTCGCAGCTTCTCTGCATTGCACAGACTGCGGGCCCCTGACTGCAGAGTCCAGGTATTCTGTCCTGGAGGGTTGTTTCAGGGTGGCTCCTACTCTTCCTTGGAGATCCCCAGGCACGTGGTGTGGGGAAGGCCCCAGAAGGTAAGTTCTGGTGGCGTCCCTACACTGAGCCTTGTTCAGCCCAGCTCTTCCCAGCCCCCTTGGATTCTGGCCTGTTACCATCACCTGCGTGCACCTCATGGCTTGGGCCATGCTCTGCTGTTCCCAGAGCCCTGGGTTTATTAAACAAGGGTACTATTAAAAAGGGGAGGCATCACTGCCCCTCCCTTCTGTTGAAAAAGGGGAGGCATCACTGCCCCTCCCTCCTTTTCCACTTTGATATCCCATTTGAGAATTCTGATTATAGCAGGGGTTCTCAACCTGTGGGTCGCAACCCCTTTGGGGATGAATGACCCTTTCACAAGGGGTTGCCTAAATACATCCTGCGTATCAGATATTTATATTACGATTCATAACAGTAGCAAAATTATAGTTATAAAGTAGCAACAAAAATAATTTTATGGTTGGGGGTCACCACAACATGAGGGTCTTGGCATTAGGAAGGTTGAGAACCACTGGATTATAGGATGGTGAGGTGGTGTTTACCAGGCATAAAACAGATGAATGATCAACATCCAGATTATAGTGAAGAATTCACAAGCTAAGTGAGAAAAAGATAAATGCTCCAGTTAAAAGAAGGTCAGAAGGTAGTCAGACAGTTTTCAGAGGAATAAAAACAAGAGGCCACAAACTTATGAAAAAAGTTTGGCATAATTAGGATTCAAAAAAATGTGAATTATAAAACAATGATCTTAGCCCTGAAGTCAGAAGTGGGAATTCAGGCAGCGTGGGAGCCTGGCATCCTTCCACATTTGGGGCAGTTTGCATTGTCTGTTAACATTTGAAAAACACATATTCTGTGGCCTACTCTCTAAAAACACCCATGCTTTTATTGCAGCACCGTTGGCAGTTGTGACACGTTGGAAACATGTGCATGTTTTGTAATAAATGGTGATTTTTCTTAACTGTAGGTTATTAGGTAAATGAGTATGCATATGAAGACCTGTGGTGCTAACAGGGAGATTCCAGGGAGGAATCCAGGTGGGGAGAAGATCAAGTCACAGTGTTAACTGCTCAGGATTTGTCTAAAGCCTCCTGGATCCCTCCCACCACTTCTGCTGAGATGTCCGGCTCTCTCTCAAGTAGGGTCTTAAAATAGACCTGCACCCTGTGGATTGGCACACAGCTCACACACAGCTCACCCTCTGGAGGATGAGGAGGTTGGCCAAAGGCATCTTCCTGTCTTGGCTATAGTTGTTTATTTACTTATTTATTTTAACAAGGAGGTTGGTTTCATGTGTCATTAAAGAGGTTCAGGTCTTTTGTGCCATTGCATGCCCTGTGCTCCTGATCACTATTGAATCCTTTCTTGAAGCCCTGGGGATGTTGTCTGTCTCTACAAATTGGGATAAATGAGTCAGGGCTGCTGTCCCATCAGCCTCCTGCTTGCTTTGTAGAAAGTCTTTCTCTGGCTCTGACCAGGGGAGAAGGGGAGGAAAAGGTGGGAAGTCAGTTTACTGAGGAGACCAGGCAGTTGGTTAGCTCATCAGGGGGTACATCTAGGTCTTTGGGGTTCTGTGTGCAATTAGAGGATGAAATTAGAGTTGCAAGAAACTCAGCTGGCCCCATTCCTTTGGGTTTGCAGACACCCCTGGTGGCTTTTCAAATACTTGATCCACATTCCATTTTGAATACATTTAATGTTTTTAAAGTTACCATGAAAACCTCCATGCAAGTTTGCTTCCTGCCAGACCAGTGGTGTGTTCACAGGCATCCCTGGTTAGCTTGTTTTGGTCAGACTCAAGCAGCCATCTTCTGTTGCATTTCAGGATCCTGAGTTAATACTGTGAACTGTTAAAAAATACCCTGTATATTGTTGATTGGTTTGATCTAACCATTTCAGATTGTATATAAAAAAAACACATTGTACCCCTCATATGCATAAATGTATTTATGATCTATGTGTATTTGACTTAATAAAAAAATAAAAAAACATAAAAAACAAAAACACCCTGTATAAGTGGCCATAAGGATCAGAATTTTCTTGGTATTTTCAAACTAGAGCCAAATACGGGTGACCTGACAGGGTGTTGAGGTGGAAATGGGATTAGAGCTGTCTTTCTAAACTTGCAGATTCAAGCTTGTATGGCTATTTAACATGGAGGCTTGTTGTTTTTATTGACTTTTTAACAGAAATTATTACACTGTTATGGATACGTTCAAGTCCTAACTCCCATTACTTTAGAATATGATCTTATTTGGAGAAAGATCGTTACCAAGGTGATGATTTACAATGAGGTTGTTAGGATGGGCCTGAATCCAGTATGACTGGTGCCCTTGAGGGGAAGCTTGGTCTCAGGTGGACTCACATGGAGGGAAGATGACTTGCCTGGTGGCTGAAGATGAGGAGACACTGAAGAGCGGCCTTCCCTTGTGGCCCTGCCCAGTCCTTGGTTTTGGACCCTGAAATAGCAGCTTCCTGTTGTTTAAGCCCCCCCAGTCTGTGTGCTTTGTTAGGGCAGTCCTAGGAAGATGACGCCCCCACCTATGCGTCCTGCATGCTGATAGAGTGCTGCCTGCTCTTGTTTACTTTTGAGGTTTCTGTGTAAGAATTTACCTGATGACAAGGCTCTACCACTGACCTGCTAACCCACTAACCCACACTACTCCTGTGGCTGAGCCCTTGGGTGGTGAGCTGCCTGGTCTTGGCCCTGGCCCTAGCACTGGTCAGTACATCAGTCAGGAGTCGGGAGCATAGACTTAGAGGGCACAGCCTCGCTGGTGGTGCCACATGCTTTGGGGGAACATCAGGGGCTGTGGGCAGTGTGCCCACATGTGACGCAGCAAGTCACTTGGCATGGGGAGCAATTTGCTTGTCACTCTGTGGCTGGCCAGCTGCATGGGTGTGCAGTGTGCCTCCTCCTGTGTCTGAGGCCTGTTCTCTGAGGCCCCTGGTTGGCTGCCTATCTGTCCCTAGTCACCTCTCCCCAGCTGACCTCCAGCAGTTTGCCTGAAGGGAAGGGTCTTGAGCCATGTGGCTCAAGGGCTTTGATGGGGGTCTCTGCAGTGGGATATCTCTGGTGTTAGAGCAGATGAGGTGGCTTTTCAGGGGTGGGTGCTGGGAGGAAGACAGTTGTATTGAACCTCTGACACCCCCACACCCCCAATGCCAGGCAGCCAGTGCTGCCCATCCTTGGGCTTTTGTTTCCCTTATGGGGCCTGGGCAAAAACAAAAACAAAAGCTAGCAAAAGCAAACATCCTCACTGGGGCTGGAATTGTGGGGCTGTCAGCAAGTGTGATTAATGGGGACCTGGAAGCCCTTTGAAGTAGGAGGCAGATTGGAAGGTCCTGGACTCCTGGGGAGGCCCTGGCAGCACCAAATGGAGGAAAGAGCTGCTGTCCAGCCAGCAGGGGCAGTTTTGTCAGTGAGGAGGGCATTCCATTCCTTTGTCCTTTGGCTTCAGGGTGGCTTGGCACACTCCTGTCCTGTTTCTAGAGCAGGGCCTGGCTCTAGAAGCAGTGGGCAGAAAAGTGACTCTGGCTGTACCTGAGTTTGGTCCTTCTGCTCTGGGGGAGCCCCAGGGACCAGGGCCAGGGCAGGGGCTTGGCTGGCTACTCATCAAGAGTACCTGGTGGAGTAGCGAGCTGGCTTTCCAGTGCTATGAGTGGGGTTTCATGGGCTGTGTGTGGAGGCAGTGAGCATGTTTGGGGGTGTCCACGTGGCACTCTGTCTTCTTTCAGATTATATTAACAGTTCTGTCAAGAATGTAATTGTGAGGCTTGGCGCCTGTGGCTAAAGTGGCTAAGGCGCCAGCCACATACACCTAAGGTAGCGGGTTCGATTGTGGTCCTAGCTACTTGGGAGGTGGAGGCAGGAGACTCGCTTGAGCCCAGGAGTTGGAGTTGCTGTGAGCTGTGAAGCTATGGCACTCTACCCAGGGGGATAGCTTGAGGCTCTGTCTCAAAAAAAAAAAAAAAAGAATGTAATTATGTAAGATTCAACTAGCTTTTTTGACATATACTAGTCTTATTTATTTTTTCTTTTTTAGTGCCATGGTGTCCTCATAGTTTACAGCAACCCCAGTCTCTTGGACTCAAGTGATCTTGCCTCAGCCTCCTGAGTACCTGGGACTACAGGTGCCCACCATAACTCCCTGCTGGTTTTTCTATTTTTAGTAGAGATGAGAGTCTCACTTTGCTCAGGCTGGTCTTGAACTCTTGAGTTCAAATAATAATCCACCTGCCTTGGCTTCCCAGAATGCTAGGATTATAGGCTTGAGACAGTGTTTCCAGCCTATACCAGTTTTATTTGCAAAATTGTGTGTGTCATTATTTTAGTTTGGAAATTTTATTTTGGAAGAAAATGTTATTAGCATGTTCTTTTGGGAAGAAGGAAAATCCATTGTTTCGCAAGGGAGAGCCCAGACACAATTATCTCTAATTAGTAAAGTGTTATAGATGTTTTCAGAGTTCAAATAAGGGTCACTTACTTTTTTTGTCTATTTTGCTATAATTCTAAATTTTAGCCCATTTCTTTTCTTTCTTTCTTTTTTTTTAGAGACAGAGTCTCACTTCATCGCCCTTGGTGCCGTGGCGTCACAGCTCACAGCAACCTCCAACTCCTGGGTTTAGGCAATTCTCTTGCCTCAGCCACGGGTGCCCGCCAAAACGCCCAGCTATTATTTTGTTGCAGTTTGACCGGGGTTGGGTTTGAACCTGCTACCCTCGGTATATGGGGCCAGCGCCCTACCCACTGAGCCACAGGCACTGCCCATATTTTCCTTTTTTTTAAGAAAATAATAATTTTAGAACCAACATTGTCAAGTTTCTTTTAGTTGACTAGCCACAGGTTTCTAACCAACATTGTCAAGTTTCCTTTTTCTTTTTTTTGAGACAGAGCCTCAAGCTGTCCCCCTGGGTAGAGTGCCGTGGCATTACAGCTCACAGCAACCTCCAACTCCTGGGCTCAAGCGAGTCTTCTGCCTCAGCCTCCCAAGTAGCTGGGACCATAGGCGCCCGCCAC